>JAKSZP010011878.1:0-250890 GCA_022478985.1 Massospora cicadina
CTCTAGATTGGTTCTGAGGTCCTTTTTTGGACTTGACCTAATCATCAGGACATGAACAACTTAATGGTTCATCAGTCCTTTGGGAACTATTTTATTTTTTTATTGATGCATCACTTCAGATACTTAGCATGGACTCGATTCACAACTCTTCCATCCAAGAGATTCTTGAAGGAGTAGCATCAGTCGCTGTCTTTGGAAATCACTTCAAATGGACCTGACCACAACGCATCTAGTTTGTTTCTTCTTCTGTTAACCATATGTATTGCAATAGGCAACTCTTTCCCCTATTTAATATTTTGTTAAGTCTGGTAAGTTCTTATTGTCCGTTGATTTTGCTCATATCCTTTTCTTCAAAGTTGTATTGAATGCTTGTGATTGCATATCGATCAGGCTATTTTGTCAGTCAGATAAGTAAGTTTGGCACTCATCCCCAATGTAAGTTCAACCGAATATAAAAAAATGCTGCAATGTGGCCTTTCTTCCATACAACAACTCAAATGGCATTTTCCCATCGCTGTATGATGACTAATAATGTAGTGAAGTCACCAAACTCAGATATGTTCCCCACATGATAGCTCTTCCTGTGACCAGCTTATGTAGCGTCATGGCCAGCATTCCATTCAACCGTTCTACTAGTTCATTCATCTCAAGCTGGTAAGTTACTGACATGACTCCTCTGATCCCCATTATCTCATTCAATCTCAGGATCCCATGAGACATGAAGTTGGTCCCATTGTCACTCAACAGGACTTGCTGACTTCCATACCAGTATACCACTTAATCCAGGATGAATCTCGCAGTACTGGTAGCGTCTAACTCTGGTTAGGGCCTTCATTAGAACCCATCTCATCAGATGGTCAATGGCAACTATACTGTACTTGACTTCCCCTGTGCTCATAGTCAGCGGTCCCATCACATCAATGGACACCATGTGTCAGGTTTATCCAGGGTGAACCAGTCAGTATTCAGTTGTATTCTTATGTGGTTTGTGCACCTGGCACTCCTTGCAACAGGCTAGATAATCGCGACATCATAGTTGATGGATTCCCAGTAATAGTACTGACAAATATGATTGGTTGTTTTTATCAGGCCTCCATGCCTGACAACCTTGTGAGCTTCTTGCACTATAGCTGCTCTTTCTAATGGCTTTGGGAATAATAACCGCTTCCCATTGTTCATCTTAATTACTTGTCCATACATAGTCTCGGTGTTTTCTATTACTTTCCAAAGCACACCTTGGATTTCTTGGGGCTCATCCCCAATTTATCAGTCAACCATTCTCTGGAATAGCCCATCCGCATGCAGGTATACCATCTGGACCATTGGTAACTGCGTAAAAGCATCCACATTCTGGTGAGAAGCCCCCACTCAGTGGAAAATCTCATAATCATAAGCCTGGAGCTTAAGTGCCAATTAGGCAAATCGTCCTTTTTTTAGTACTAGATGGTCCCAACCCTAGGCAAATCGTCCTTTGGGCTCTCTCAAATTGTGGAGCCAATGCAACAAAGAGTGGTACATTTACCACTTTAAAGTGCATTCCATGGATGTACACCAGAAACTGCTTAAATGCATAAATGACTGCAAGTCATTCAGGCTCAGTCACGGTGTAGTTCCTCTTAGCGGCTGAGAGTTTCTGGCTCACATATGCCACCAGATGTTCATCCCCAAGTTTGTCTACTTGGCTTAGTACAGCACCGATCACTGTCAATAAAGCATCAGTTTAAATAATTAACTCTTGATTAAAATTTAGATATTTCAGAATCGGAAAATCTATTAAATACCAGCATAGCTCATCGAAGGAGTCCTGGGCCTCTTCATTCTATATGAATCCTTTTTTGGATCCATCAATAAATGGATTAAGGGATTGGCTATTCAGGCGAAGTCCTGATAAATCTTATATAGTATCTGATCATCCCAAGGAACACTTGGATGTCTCAGACACTCTTTTGTACAGCCATCCATTCTATGGCTACTATTTTCTGGGCTTGCAGCTGCAATCCACTGGAGATGATTACAAATCCAGATATTCCAACTCCCTTAAGGAAGTGGCACTTCCTTGGCCTAATCTTCAGGTTAGCCGCGGACAGTCACTTGATTACTTCTTCCAAGTGGTGTAAGTGATCAGTAAACGTCCTACTGAACACGTTTATATTTTCCAGGTATACCAGGACGCAAAACAACTTCAAGTCTCTCAGTATCAAATCCATGGCCCTCTAAAATGGTGCAGGTGCTTTACATGGACCCTGGGGCATCTTCATTGGTTGGTACAGCCCCTGCGCGGTAATAATTGTGCATTTTTTCCTGGTCCCAATTTTGGCAAGTCAATCTGCGTATATCCCAAGATTAGATCCATCATGAATAAATACTTGCTTCTCCCAATTGATCTAGTGCATCGTTGATCCTTAATAGGGGATACAAATCCTTCTTTATAATTTTATTCAGCTTTTGGTAGTCGATCACCACCCAGTTGGAGCCATCCTTTTTCTTCACAATCAGAATCAGACTCGCCCAGGGGCTCAAAGACGTAACTAGAAGCCCATGCTTCGCAAGTTTGCTTATTTCATTCTCTACCTCTTTAGCGGCTTTTGATTATCGGATTAATCTCTTCCTGATTGGCAAGTTTTCCCCAGTGTTGACCTTGTGGATCACATCTCGTGTGCATCCCAAATCATGGTTGTCCTGAGTGAACACTTCCCAATACTTTTCAATTAGTTTGAGCATCTCCTCTTGCTGGCCTTTTGTCAGATCAGCAAGTTGCTCTTGATCAACCAATAGGTTGATATTCTCAGTTATCCCAGCTGACAATTCCATCTCATCAAGGCAGATTTATTCAATTCAGCCATTAGGATTTCTCGTTGCTTCTTAGGTCTGAGACTCATAGACCATAAAAATTGATACTTTAATCTCTTATATATTTTATATATTTTTTACTTTTTCTTTTGCAATGATTCTGCAACCTACAAAAAGATTTAGAGGTCCTTTTTTCCCTCATCTAACTAGGTCCTAGGTATTTAAAACTACCAGATATCATGGTTCAAAATCTTATTCTCTTAAGATTTAACCAACCATTTGGTATATCGGTCCTCTTCTAGAACTCGACCAAAATCTCAGGACGTAGCCATTTAATGGTTCAGAGGTTCGCTGGGAACATTGCAACTATTTTCTCTTAGGATCATTATTACCAATTAATATAGACCTTTCTCACTATATGACCAGCAGCGCTGTCTCTTCACGTCTAGGCTACACTTGACGACTTTTGGCAATTCTCTTGAATATTGAACCTTAGATTCTGAACGGTTATTCGTCCAATAGGTCCTAATTTTATTCTCTTCTTTTTGCAACTGATGCTTTGGATCCTCGTATCTCATTAGCCAACAGTTTCATCCAATTGTCCAGATCATTTTTCTCCTGAAAAAGAATTGTTGGCATTCATTGCCATCTTTAATTACCTAGGTTATTCTGGCCTCGTTAGCTTCATCCAATTTCTCCTGAATTGATGAACTCGTCTCTAGCAACTTCTGATCATTAGTTGAGTGTTATTGAGTCAAACAATTTCCTCCACTATAATGGATCAACCATTTCCTGTTTTGACTTCTTCTCTCCATTGGTATGGCAATCCAATTCTCCTGATTGATTGCTTCCTATTTCATCCAATGCCTCATTTAAACATTCACTCCTCAGGACTATTTAAAGTGGACCCAATTTCAACCTGAGTTGGCCCTGCTGATACTCTTCATCTAAAGTAGATGTCTGGTGGAACTGGCTTCTTTGCAGCACTAGATAGTTTTATATTTAGGCTGCAAGTCCTTTTCCCTGGTAATGAGTATCTTCCATTTTCTTCACTCAGAGCTCCACTTCTGAGCTGGGTGAATGCCAATGAGCGTGATCCACTTCACGTTCTATCATAGTTACATCCTTCAGTAACTTATGTCCAAACTTGGAAACAACTTCATAAAACATTATGTTCTAAATTTTTCACCCAATTAACCCCTGTAGTGAGCACCAAATTGATAAAAATTTACTTAAAGGGTTATTATTGGTAAACAACCCTAGTAATCCTTTTACTTCACAGGTTCAGTTTTCTTGTGCACTTCGTCCAAGTTGTATAGTATAAAAGATTATTGATTGATAATAGTATGACAACTATTATCCATAGTTGAGTATGTTTTCTTATATCTCAGCCCACCGCTCTGCAAGTATTCCCGATTAAATACTTAATATGTAATGATCTTGGGAATCATTCCCTGATTATGTCTAACCCAATCTTCGCTGAGATTCCCTGGTGACAGTCTCTTTGATCCAACGCACAGTTGGCAGTAATCCCCAATTGTGTCTCCTTCTTCTCTAGATCCCCAATCAGATCTTTATTGTTTTCTCTAAGAGACTTCTTATTATTGCACACAGCAATAATATCCTTGAGAAGAATAGCACAATGGAGGCTGATGATAGTTTACTACTTAAACTATATACCATATGAAAACAATAGAACTATATAACTTTGGTCTCATAATTACTGTTTTCTACTAAAAGCCCTTTTCTTTATCTTCAGGCTTCCTGCCATACAAGGATCTTGGTCCAACTGACTGATTAAATCCTCATCACCTGTATCAACCCCAGGATGGGTGAAACCAAATGGAAAGTCAAGCTGATCTTTATATATTCCCTAGTGATGTTTTCTTATAGTGAATCCTAGGGAATTTATAGTGGGGATTTGGTTGTCTAACCCTCAGTTGACACCTCTTTGATGAAATGACAGCCGTTGCCATTAATCACCCATCCTCATCTCAGCAGTGATGGTCTTCCCCATCCTGACTAGGATTCCGTTATTGGACATCCTCAAGACCTAAATGGAATGAGTCAGAAAATGTGTCCCTAACATTTTCCTCTCGATCCAAGTGAACTAACCATATTTGGCTAGCGACCTGCTTAGGTAATGGGACTTATTACTCATTAAGGCAGGTCATGCACCAACCAATCAATTTGTTAGTTGCAGGCGGCATCACACGCCTTACAACTTGCTATTCATTCCCAATCAATCGGTGATAAAATCTGACCAAGCCCAATTGGTACACCTGATAGTTATTCACTATCAGATGCCCCTATTTTGTCTGCAACTCACCCAATGAGATCTTTAGTATTCATCCAGATCAATCACAGATAGATACTACAAGTCGAATATCTCAAAATCCCCAAACAAAGTTACTCAGAAACTTGGGCCAACTGTTTTCTAATTCACTTCGCCTTAGGGAATTTTCCCATATCTATTCCTGGTAATCTTGCAGGCTGGAAATATGGGCAAAAATCCCATCAGGTGGGTATCCATATAGCGAGAGATTTCAGATTCCAACCTGGTGATTTGGCTTTGTGTGCCATTGATGAGATGATAGTTGTCATAAATGGCCTTCAAGTTGATACAAACATAAGCATAGACAAAGTCATTTCAATCTGACCAAGTTATATTTAAAGTTCTTTACTAATCTCATCTGGCATAACATTCATTATGATGTAAACCCACCAAATGGAGGAGCTGATAGAGGGCTGGATTTAGAGACTGTTATATGTAGGTTCCTCTTCACCAACCAACTCATTGCTTTTAAGGCTGCCAATCCATAAATATTTTGCATTTAGAAATCAACATCATAAGATCTCAAATATCTGTACCAGGTCTCAGCGAATAGATCCCATTGGAAGCTGATGGATGGTTAAGCTAGGTTGATTTTTAAAATAGTCTTAACTGGAACTTGGCATGGGATGGTTAAACACAATTGTAGCCTAGTATTAGACCCTTATGTTGAATTGGTTGTATTTTTAGATTATGAAGTATTAAACTTTTAAATAACGTCCTATACCCATTGCTGGAAACATATCCGTTATTAGCGTTATCTTCCATGTTTTAATATTTTTACTAGTTAAAGATGTGCACCCATGTAGTGAATACTAACATTTGGGTTTTTACATAGGAAAAGCAAATATAAAAATCTTTTGGTTCCTGTAGAAGTAGATTGGTAGTTGTGAGTTGCCTTTGGGATGACTTGGTTGATTGGAAAGTCTGGAGAGAGGCAATGACATAGCACTTTTGCTACTTTAAGGCCTAACTGATATGCAATATCCTAGATTACGATGCTTACTTTTGTAACTATACAAAAATTAAAAGCAGATAAAAAATTTTACAGAAAATATATTGTGATATTCATTTATTAAAACTTTAAATATTTATAGTGTGACTAGCTGTTCTTTGGTGGATTGAGCGCTCTAGCCCTCTTTGTTAAGGATATTTGCTTATCATTCTTTAAGGGTTCAAGCTGCTGCCTTTTCTTTGTTTAGCTTTGGAATTGTTGCTTTTCCGTTGTGCAAAATAGTCTTGATGCCATTATTTAAGGTCAAGATAAAGTCTAATCTCGTGACAATGCACAACTTCCCTCATTGATCCTTTCTCAGTTAAGGACAAGGGCTTATTTGGCAACAATCCATTTGATTTTGAAAAGATAGATACAGGTAGAAGATGGTCAAACAGTTTTTTCAATCTAAATATAAGTTAGTTTGACATACATTAACACAAAGTCTAATATGGGTGAAGTAATTTTTTGCCAAATTGTAGTTTTAGTTCTCAGGATAAAATCCCAGAAAAGAGATTACAGCAGTTATAGCTATTTCAGCTTGTTTTTATTAGTTATTACAAGAAGTTGTGCTTGGGAATTAAATAAGATGACATACTTAATTTAAATTTCTTACTTGATCAGTGGATATCCTTAAATGTTTTCTCTGTTTTGCTAAGGTTTGATTACTATAAAGCTCCTGGACTAAAGTAGTACAAACTTATTCAAAGTTTACAGTCTTTATTACAGGACTTATAATCTCACAGGCTGTGCTGTTAAAACAGGAGGGAATATGTTTCACTTATAGAAAGTTGTCGATTTCTTTTATTGAACTCTCATAATTGTACAGAAATGTGGCCATGATTTTATGACCCAGAGTACAATATTCATTATAGCTAGGGTTTATAGCTATTAATAATAGGTGCGAAGAGTTTGTTGATGACAGGAATTGATGCAGGCTCAGAACTCTTGATTATTGCATAATCTCATGGGGCTTGATGATCCATCTATCATGATAGTCTTTCAGAACCTTCTTTATTTCATCTAGTAGTAATTTTGAAAAGAGGAAGGAGACTTTTTTGGGCTAATTGTTCCTTCAGAGTTCATATTTTAGTACTCTTGAGTGAGATCTTAATTTCACAGTTTCAAATGAGCCCTGAAACTGCAAAAATTTTGTTCAAGTTGATAGATAGGATTGTCAGCGAGCTTATTAAATGCAATGAAGTTGTCATCTCATCCAACAGTGCACAAAATAAAACTCTGGTATTGGATGGGACAATTTCAGGAGTAGCTTGCATCTTTAAACTACATCTTAAATGCCTTCCTGTTTGGCTCCTGGTGCAGTTAGAATTTCTGGTTTCCATTATTTGTTTGGATTTGCAGGAGTTCGAACCAAGAAACTGGATGGTCCTTCAGGTCTGCGGAAGCCCTCTAGGCCTTTCAGTTCATGGGGCGCTATTGTGTGAGGCTAACTATTTATATTGGTTTTGTAAAAATGGAGAGTGTCTCAACCTGGCCAAGGCGTTGTATAGGATGTTTTGAGGAGTGTTATAGTCTGACAAAACTGGTCCTCAAGGTAACCAGAGATTCCTTTCAAATTATAATAAGCCTTCTTTTTGATTCATTAATCAATCTTTGATTTTCCACAATGGAATTCAAGTATTACACACAAACAAGGAGACAGGTTTGTAAAAAATTTTATAGTATTTGAATCCAGGTTTCTGAGTAAGTTCCAGCTGTTGATTTACTTCAGGTAATGTATTTCTACCACTTGTAGGATGTAATGTATGATTGGTTGGTAAAACTCAAGAGAGAACATTCAGTTCCAAGGGCTCTTTTTCTTGATGACTTTATAGGAAAGGGATATTGCTCTTACATGGTAGAAGGCATAGTTGTGGCTGAGAACAACTGGAACAGTATATCATGGAGTACATGCCATTTAGTATTTTCAGAATAATTACACTGATTTTCTCATGATAAAGTTAATACTGGGCTAGATCAGCTGATTGTAAAATGAACTCAAAAATGGCCAAACGTCCAAGCTTTTAGGTTATAAAGGAGTTTTATTATATTGAGAGGCCTAAATTCTACATGTTACACTTCTTGACCAATCAGCACCTAAGTTTCTTGTTAAAATCAATTTATTTTTTCTCAATATGGAAGTTTTCATTATAAAACTCAAAGACCCTGAAGAGAGCATCATTTTTATTGGTTTTTTGTTCTCTATAAAGTAAGCCAGGTTCTAATGGGGCTTAAGCTGACAAATTAGCTTAGCAGTTGAAGAAGAAATAAGATGGGTTATACGGATAAACTAATTACTGGAATGAATGAATAAATTCTATAAGACACGTTTGAAATTTACTTGGGTCCTCTACGGTTTCCTTCAATCAGGATCTTTTAAGTCATTCCATATTGACTGCTCATTTAATCTTCATTATTCTCTGTTAGCAATGACTAAAAGACCATACTAATCAGAGACAATCTTTATGTGGTGAAAGAAATGGATGGGAAAATCCTGAAAGCATCTACATTGGTTTCTGCAATTGTGATGATTGTAGATCAAATCCTAATCGCCTTTAGTTTAAGCTCCAACTAATCAGGCTAAATAGTTGGTACAAGGATGCTCAATTCATGAGCAGGAGTCTTATTTCTTTTTATATTTAACTTTAGAGTTTTTACAAAGGAGTTATTGGTATCTTAGAGCAAAAAATATTTTAGGAAATGGTGGTATGCAGGATGTCAAACTTCCAGCAGATAGCACCTACTACAGCGCATAATCTGCGAAAATTTGCACAAGAATTAGTTATCAAAGTTGCTATGGAAAGACGGTATGATGAATGACAAACTTTTAATATAATATAATTTTTAAAATGTATGATTTATATATGAGTTCCTTTATTTTTTGGTAGCCATACTACCATTATATATATAAGGATTTACGCATTGTTTTCCTTACTCCAGCAAAGTTGCACTTCCTAAAAAATTTTATGCTATTCAATAGTTCAGCAGAGATGCACTGTATTTTTACCTTTCTGTTATTCTCTACATTATCTGAGTCAGACTTCTGGTTTCTCTCAAGTAGTTCTGGTTAAATTCTTCTTGCACCAGAAGAGTCACACCAATGGTCAGTCCAAAAACATTTCATCTTTTGTTCGTTAAAGCTTCTTATATGCTAGTTACAGTCACTCCACTATAATTGCTTATAGCCCTTTTAGCTAAGCTGTTATAGATTCCTAAAACTTTTTTATTAATAAAGTTCCATCAGAATTACCCTATTTCCATAGGTCTGATCATTTATTGATAATCCTCATTGAATCACATTAAATTATTAATAACATTTTTGTCTAGATTTTGGAGGATAGCTTATGATCAACCAGCCAATAATTTAGACTAATCTTCAAGTCATGTTTTTTATCTTAAATTCTCCCATTGGCTGGCTGATAAGGCTTCTTTGGCTTAGCCTTCAATTGCTGGTTCTTATATGATGTCTTTACCTCGCCTGTTAAGTTTGGCTTTTTGCATCACACAATAAATGCACAGGTCAACACACATAACACAACAGATTTTTTATGAAGAAAGCTCTAGGAAAAACTTAAACGTCAACAAGAAGCCTTGTTATCGTTAATAAAGTTTTATTTAAAAAGGAGCACACTATAATAGATGGTACTTCTGGTAGCTCAGGGGCTCGCTATCTCAACTTACAAGTAGACTAAAACTATCTTCTTAGGGAAAAACCCTCTACTAGATGGCAATCTACTCAGATATGCACTCTCTACCAGAGTTCTCAACGGTGCAATTTGTGGTTACTAAGCAGCCTTAAGGTTAATAAAATACTAACATATTATCCAATTATGTGGGGAAGCTAGTGAATAGGACATGGGTAAAAATTCAACATAAGATTGAACACCATTATAATCAAAAAATGGCAAAGGTATTTAAATAATGGGCAGTTGGCCATATAAATTATAATGGACCATATTACCAATATCTTACACTGATAGGGCAAAGATGAGAAATGTGTGCGGGTTGATTAAGAGTTATATTTGTAGGAATCCAGCTATTCAGATGCTCGTTTGTGCTAACACCGCTTGATCCCACAAAGATTTTTAATAAAAATACAAATAAACGCTACTATAATATTGAGTGTTTATAATTTTAATAGGAGCGTGGGGGTAAGCAAAAAGTAATCCCTTCCAATTTTGAACAATTTAGTATTTATAATAATTTTAGAACTTGGAGGAAATTATGATAAGTTTGGAATAGCCTCAATGCTTCAGATTTAGGTAATATGCTGGAATAACATATCATAACTTGGGAATTAACATCAGGGCAGCGGGGTGAAAGAATAGTAATTGTGATTGGCCAGAATGTACCTATGAGGTAAAGTTTTTATGAACTTGAGCCAATCACCACCTGAGAAATTTCTTGCACCTTGGGGGACCCCCACCAAGCCTATAAAAGGGGGTCCCCTGTAGGTGCAGTGAAGGACTATGGGGTGGTGGAAGGAGTGCCTTCTGATGGTAACCTCAAAGTACATTGTGTGGTCGGAGTAATATGACCATTTGACTTTATGTTTGGTGCCCGTAGGGGTTTTGAACTTGTATTACCCCAATTAATGGGTTTCCATTAAGAGTCAGCTAGGGACTTTTGGCCAGTATTTCCAATGGCATTGGTTTTAATATTGTGGGAATCAGCCTTAAAATCCTTAGATAATCACAAATGGCTGAATTTCCCTTTTTGGCTGAACTCAACCTAAAACATTATTCTTGTTCAGCTATGAGGGCAAATGTATTACATCGCCCCCATCAAGAATGTTATGGGAGTTGGGACCATCTAGTACTAAAAAAAGAATGTTATGGGAGAGTATGGCCATAGGAAATGGCCATGTATGCGATTAATGGTAATACTGGTAGTTATTTATTAGATGGAATACTCATTTCCCCTCTTGTAAGTGATGTTAAAAGGATCCTACTAAATTGATCCAAGCTCTCTGCTTCTGGGAGTGATGCGGTTATGGTAGTAAAATACCATATCTGACACTTGGAAATTGGGTAGGGGGTTTGGAGATCATTGGCAGCCTGCCCTTCTTTTGCCACTGTTTTGGCTAAATTGGTTATAGCTTTGGATTAGAGTTGAATGATGCGCTGAGACAATATTATCATAACCTTATCATGTTCCTCAAT
Organism: Massospora cicadina; assembly: GCA_022478985.1. Classification (NCBI taxonomy): domain Eukaryota; kingdom Fungi; phylum Entomophthoromycota; class Entomophthoromycetes; order Entomophthorales; family Entomophthoraceae; genus Massospora; species Massospora cicadina. The sequence goes on from JAKSZP010011878.1 coordinate 11,279, forward strand.
TTTAGAGAAAAATGCATCTTTGACTAAGAGGGCAGGTATGCCTAGATCCTGCCCATACAAAACACAGAATGGGGACATTTCTAGCATCCAGAGATAGCTAATCTGGTAAGCCATAAGAGCACTGGGTAGATATTGGTCCCTATGAAGAGGACCAGAGGATGCCATTTTTCGAAGAATGGAAACCAGAGTTCCATTTTCTCTTTCCACAGTCCCATTGGTGGTGGGGTTATAAGGAACCAAGAACAGTTGTTGGGCTCCCATAGATGTGGCCATGATTTCGACTACTCTGGAGGTGAAATTTTTACCATTCTCACAGAGTAATACTTGAGGGCAGCCATGACAAAAAATGTGTTGGTGTAGAAAGGTGGAAGAGCCTTGTCCGTTTGGGCAGAAAGAGCTACGGCTTCCACCCACTTGGTGAAATGATCAATATCTACTAAAATAATTTTGTTTCCACTAGTAGTCTGTGGAAGGGGACCCACTACTCCAAGATGATGGTATAAAACGGATGATGAGGAGTAGTGGTTTGATACTGGTATCAAGTCTTGAAACTGGATTGTTTTTACACGTAAGGCAAGCTTCCAAGACATCAACCATAGCCTCCATCATTCCATCCCAATAGTACCGATCCTTGATCCACTCATAGGTTTTCTTGGCCCCCCATGACCTAGAGTGGAATGAGCTTTAGGATAGCAGGTACACATTCCAAGGGCTTAAGGTAGGGTAGCCATCTTGTCTCCACCTGCTTATACAACTTTCCATTATCCACTTTAGTGTTACAGGAGTGTTGGGCTAACATTTTCTGTACAGGATTATCCTCACCCTCCCAATCATCAGAGGTCATTAAAAGGTCATGTAACCTCTCCGCCTCAATATTATCCAAGTGAAGGACTGGCAGTTGAGTCAACCCATCAACATTCAAGTGATGAGTTCCAGCACGGCCTTCTATTTTCATGTTGTAAGGCTGGAGCTTTAGAGACAAACGTGCTAGCTGGCCAGTAGGGTCCTTCATGTTCTGTAACCACTTTAGAGAAGCGTGGTCATTAACCACAGTGAATGCAGTCCCATATAAAAAGGGGTGGTAGTGCTTCACAGCTAACAAAACGGCAAGGCACTCATTTGTAGTTAAACTATAATTGCGTTCTGCTTTTGATATTATTTTACTATATTATGATACTGGATGATCTACATTATCTTTATCTAGTTGATCTATGATGGCCCAAAGGCATAGTCTGAAGCGTCATTAAACAGGATTAAAGTTTATTATAGTCAGGGTGTCTTAGGATAGGACGTTGCTGTAACAATGATTTTAACATCTCGAAAGCAGCCTTCTATTCAGCACTCCAATAGAAAGGGGTATTCTTATTTAATAAGCGAACGAGTGGTTCGCTGAGCTGTTCAAATTTGGGGATAAATTGATGATAATACCCCATCATCCCTAGAAATACCTGAATATCCCATAGATTCTTAGGTGGAGGCATTATTGAAATAGCTTTGACTATTTTTAGCATGGGTTGGATTCCTTGTCAGGAAATGAAGTGTCCCAGGAAATCCAATTCTTTTTGAAAAAAGGTACATTTGGAAGGCTTCAACTTAATATTTGACTTACGTAACCTTTGAAACACCTCCTTCAGATGATCAAGATGGTCGTTGAAGGTACGGGAGAACACTTTGATATCATAAAGATATATGATGACATAAGTTAACTTCAGGTCCCGCAGAATATGGTCCATCACCCGCTGAAAAGATGCAGGTGCATTATACAACCCTTGGTAGTTGGGTTGGTTGTAAAAGACCCTCACTACAAATGAGAGCACATTTCTCCTAGTCTTCAGGGGAAGGTCCATTTGCCAATAGCCGCTAGCCAAGTCCATGGCGGAGAAGAAGTTGGAGACAGAGAGTTGGGCCAAGGCATCGTCAATGCAGGGGATAGGATAACTATCCTTTTTTGTAAGATTATTCAATTTTTGGTAGTCCATGACTATCTGATGACCTCCATTTTCTTTTTTTATGACCAACAGAGGGAAGACCAAGGGCATTGTGAAGGTACTAACAATCCTGAATACAGCAATTACTATACTCCATCCTCATTTGCTCTTCTTCCACCTTTGACTTCTGGTAGGTTTTTGACCAAATAGGGCAAGAATCACCCACATCGATGGAGTGATACCAGCCTTTCATATGACCATAGTCATGGTCTGATTTAGAAATATGTCGCTATATTCGTCTATTAAAGTATGAACTTTTCCAATTTGACTGGGGTTAACTCATCCAAAATATGAACATTAGGTAGAGTGCTCACCAGGTTATCATAGGCAAACTCAAATTAGCCATAGAACCAACGGAGTGGACACGTTCAATATTTTCCACTAGAAGTTGAAAGCCTCAGCCAATCATCTGGTGCTTTATAATATAATGTCTTTCCCGACGAGGTTTCCCATTAAAAGGTTATAGCCTCTGGTAGGCTGGGTCTAGTACTCCAGGCAATACCCTAGGCTCTGAGGGGTTAATGCCCTCAATACTTGTGATATGCAACATGCCGTGGTGTGGGACTTTTACCACTCGAAGTCACTTTTGAGCGATTTTAAATTTAAAGTTTTATTTATCTACAGCCGTCTGACCAAACCTATTTTTTGATGTCCTTGGCTCTGCCGCCTGCCACCCCAGTGTGGGGCAGTAGTGCACCCCCACCTAACGTTTTCTGCCCCATGGGCAAGCGCGTTCAGATGGGCTCAAACAGCCCGCCCACTGCTTCCAACCATTTTGTCCCTCCACGGGGCTTAGCGCTCCACCTGGCGCGCGTCCAACCTTCTCGCCCCATCCTCTCTACCTCCCTCGCTCTGCCATTCGCTATTGCCTTATAGTGGACTATGGGCGTTTGGTCCCATATGCCAATAAGGCAATTATTGACTTAGCCACTGAGGCCTTTGCGCCAGCTGGCTTAATAGACTTCCGCCCTTTTAAGGGCTACTTTGATGTTGGGTTCCAATCTGAGGAGGATGCTGAAGCGGCAACACAAACTCCTCTAATTTATAAAAAAACCCCCATTCCCACAACCCGTACTCGCCTCCCTTCAGACACCACGCTGGTGGTATCCTTTGCAAATCTCCCATCCCATCTTCCACCCCAGGTTTTGTATGACCAGTTGGTCGCGGGGCTCATGGCTTATAGCACTCAGCCCAACATCATCTTTGCCATTCCATCTGTTGCAGAACGCCTTTCTGCTCCTTGGGCAACAGCCACCATCATACCACACCACCCTACCATAGCCCAACTAATCCCATCCCGCGCTAGTGTGGCTGCAGCGCCTGATCATTTCTTTTGGGCTCGGGTCAATAATGAAAGCCAGATTTGTTCCCTCTGCTTTGGCCTCGACCAAGCAAAAAGAGCGTGCCCTCAGGCCAAGTCCGCTGCTGCGGCTTCTGAGCCCCCTCTGGAGGTTCAGTAAGGGGCGCTTTGCTGCCCGCTCCCACCCTCCAATCTCGTTCAGTGGGCTAAAATGGAAAATCAGCCCCCCCTAAAACCTCCAGCCTCACTCTCCCACCTAAATCTACCCCAGCCAATCAGAGCAATGCTTGGACCAACATTTGCACTCAAGCAGCTGCCCATTCGCCCAATCCTACCCACTCAAATTTAAACGCCACTATTCCAGTGAACCAAAATCCATGGGATCTATTGGCTGAAACTGACGAATCAGGTAATGTTCTCATTAGTAAGCATACAGGTCAACCTCTCTGCCAAGGCAATTATGGTCGGGCAAAATTTTTCCTTCCTGACTATGATGAAACCCCTACCCCTCGCCATTTTGCTCCTCTGCCCAATACAGCCCCCTTCCAAAGTGATCAACAGCTCGCTTTAGCTGTGGTGGCCTCTCCTCACTGCCCAAAACTACGCACCGCGGTGGCCCAGTCAGTGGCTCAGCTCCAGCATGGCCTGCCCACCCTCTTCTTCCCCCTGACTTCACTGAATCTCCCTGCAGTGACATCTCGAAACTATTCGATGATGCTGAAATTGCTGTTATGAATGTCACAACGCTTGCTTCATACAACCCTCAGCCAAAATCACCCGCCACAGTATCTCCCTTTTTACCCAACTTCCTGAAGCCCACAAAGAAGCTGAAGTTCTCCTCGCAGCTTTTGTTGAAACACTTTCCAGTCATTATCTTGATTCAGATGAGGAAAACTCCTACTACGCTGACCTCAACCCCCACTATGCAGATGCCCCAATGCCCTGGCTCTCTGCTCTGATCCGGTACTGTAACCAACATCCCATGATTGAGGTGGGTCTTTCTGAAAACCAACCCCCGACCCCTCCTCACCCTCTGCCATGGTGGGTTAGCAGTTTGTGCTTCCCACCTGGTTAGTAGTTTTGTTTTGTCATTTTGAGTGTTTTGTTTGGTACTGTCCGTCCCCTGATCAAAATACCTCAAATAAATTGAACATGCCATGGTGTGGGATTTGAATTGTGTTTTTAGTGTCAATCACGCGTTTTTCCCCAGGTTTGATTAATACCTCATCTGCATCATAGAAAGAAATGCTATCCCTTTCATCAATGAATTGGGCAATTTCTTAGTGTATCGTTTCAACGTGGAGTAATATAAAGTCATAGCTGAGAAAGGGTAATTAATCAAGCAAGTGTATTCGTGCTTTCTGGGTTCTTTGTTAGATAAGACTAATGGGACTTCATAGTTTAGTAATGAGAGGTATCTTTCTTCATGTTTATTATTCCCTCATACTCAATCATACTTTGCGTGCTAATGAGCATATTGTATACGTTGTTGTCCAAAGCCACGGCAGGGCATAAAATGAGCTTCTCAATGCAAATGAGAAAGAAAAAGTAGGCTCTAATTGCATGGGTATTATTTGGGACAGCGGTTCCAAACTCTTATGTAAACTCAAATCAGCCGCTAGCTTTATATTATTAATAAGCTTTGTGGAAATCATGTTAACTGTAGACCCAGTATCCAGCATGGCCAGAATTCGGACTTTTTGTATAACCACTTCAACTTTTGAGGGTTCCTCCAAAGTTAGGTGCCAAAGCTAAGACCTCTATAGATGAAAGGCGGAGGTTAATTTATGAGCCGTTTCAGGATAATTATCCACAATATTTTTCATGGGAAGAACCTGCTGAAGAGGGCGAATCAAGCCAGATAAGATTTGGTCACCATCACTGGCAGTGTCAATCAATTTAGGACGCCCTAGAATTTGACTGAGGATGTCTCCTCAGCTATGGTGGTCTCATCTACTCCTTCAACGTTCAAATGATCAGGCTCTTCTACTTCCGCTGGAGCTCCCAATATATAATAATCAACATCATCATAACCTCCCTCAGGATCCTCCACAATAGTATTTGCAACAATGGTAAAAGCAGCGATGGAGATAGGCGGAGGGCTACAGAGGATTGGGTAGCCTTAGAAGACACATTTTCCAGCTTATCTGGAAGGGAAGGTACAGAGGCTTTAGTGAGATTGTGTGGTCGTATGAATGTTACAACTTTATAGGGTGAGGGAGCAGGTTTTTTAGGGATAATAGGCACAGGTAAATGCACTCTTAACTGCTCAACAAGCGGTATCTCCTCAATGATGGGAGCTGAAGATTTCACCTCAGCGTCACTTGTGTTAGCCCATAATTGGAATTTTGCTACTTTGAGCAAATCCTCTTTAATGTCACATAGATTTTTAAAGTGGCGCTTCACTGAAATGATGTGTCTGGCTAGATAGAGTTGAGAGGATATCCCAGTTAACAGGGCGGCGATGGCAACATCAAGGGTAAGCATGTTAGAGGTGGTCAACCTTTGCGCAGTGAGGTAAAATCGTTCAGAAAAGGCAATGGTTGATTCACCTTTCAACATACTAAAGCGCATAAAGGCCTGTTTTTCCCTGTGTAGACTCTGTTTGGACCCAAAATTCAGCCGGAAGAGCTTTCTTCACCTCTGACCAAGTGTATGAAAGGCTCAGGTTAAAAACTATCATCTCTTGCACTAGACGACTTAACAAGGAAGAATTTGGCGCTCTTTTTGCTTGTTTGTGGCGCCATCCAAAGTGACTTTATAAACGTATAGGAAGGTAGCAATGCTATCTTCACCAAGGGGTGAACTTGTCTTTAATGGGGAGTTTGTAAGGGCGTTGTTCTAGCCCAAGGAGGGACAAAGCGCTGGTTAGTTGCTTTTCAAGAGCAACGAGGTTTGGTGAACAGGGGACCCCTGTAGTGAGCACCATTTTGTAGGAATCCAGCTATTCAGGTGCTCACTGGTTCTAACGCTGTTGGATCCCACAAAGATTTTTAATAAAGAAAAATAAACATTACTATAAAATTGAGCTTTTATAATTTTAATAGGAGCGTGGGAGTAAGCAAAAAAGTAATCCCTTCCGATTTTTGACGATTTAGTATTTATACTACTTTTGGAATTTGGAGGGAATTGGGATAAGTTTAGAATAGCCTCAATGCTTCCAATTTAGGTAATATTCTGAAATAACGCGTCATAACTTGGGAATTCACATCAGGGAAGCTTGGCAAAAGAAGAGGAATTGTGATCAGCCAGAATGTGCACATGAGATAATGTTTTTATGAATTTGAGCCAATCACCGCCTGAGAAATTTCTTGCACCTTGGGGGACCCCCACCAAGCCTATAAAAGGGGGGTCCCAATGTATGTGCAGTGAAAGACTTTGGGGTGGTGAAAGGAATCCCTTCCAATGGGAACCCTAAAGTCCATTGTGTGGTCGGAGTAATCTGACCATTTGACTTTGTGTTTGGTGCCCGTAGAGGTTTTGAACTCATATTTTCAATTAACAGGGTTCCACTGAGAGTCACCCAGTGACTTTTGGCCGGTTTCTTTAATAGCATCGGTTTTATCATTGTGGGAATCACTCTTAAATTTCTTGGATAATTGAAAATGGCTGACATCTCCCTTTTTTGGCTGAATTCAACCTAAAACATTCTTTTTGTTCAGCTGTGAGGGCAGATGTCTGACAATAATCGATAGCAAAATGATAAGTGACCAATTTCATATAAAAATGGGCTTTATAGCATACTATTGCTAAGAGCGGATTAAAACAACTCCTTTAATTATTAGTTAAATAAAAAAATATATAGATAGAGGAGTGATAGCATATAGGGTGGTTCCTGCTCGACTCTGGGTTGGGTTTTGATTGACACAGATTCAAAACAAGCATAGGCTAAAAAATCTTGGCATGCTATATTTGTCCAAAGGTTGACCTCCTTGTTTACTTTTTAAAAAGTAGATAGTAATATAAACTGATGGTTGGTCAAACCAGATATAAAATACCCCCTTCTGACCAAACATCAGGTAACAAAGATGAGTGGGGGTCCAAGAAGTTGTAAAGAGCCTGTGGCCATAAGGCTGGAGGGCTGATAATACGGTTTAAGGAACTTTGCATTGTCACAATTGATTAGGTAACCCTTTATGGGAGTTCAGAGTGTAGGCATCTGTAAAGGTCTTGTCTATAATCTCAACTGGAACTTTCCAGGTGTGCTCTAACTTACTAGTCCTTCCAAAACCTTGGTTATCATAATACCAGACTAATTCCCTTACATTATATTTAGTTAAAGTTCAGAGGGCCTTGCTATCATGAGTTTGGGCCTTGACTTTGCAATCTGACCGTTGGATAAGCAGAGATTTATAGAATACTATTATTTATGTATGTTTCTTAATATAATATTTAGACCTAATTGCTCTCCTCTTTAACATAATTATAATTTTAAAGGCAGTGAAATATGTTTTCAATGTAATAAATCAAATGGCGAGTGTTCCATTTATGTGTGCTAATCTATATTATAGGCAGACACAGCAGAAAACAAAAAAGAGATTCAATTTGTATGTCTTGCCAGTAGCCAACTTACGTAAAATACCCACAAGGGTACCATACACTCGTTCCACAGCGCTGTTGATCTCAGGATGATAGCGCGTAAACAGTACACTAACTTATATCCACCAACTCATTGACTTTAGTGATCATCTGGAACATGAGATTAGTCTCATTATCCTTTAGAATAAACTGGGGCAACCATATTGACTAACTATATTCTTTAAAATAAACTTAGTGGTGGTCACCACACCTGGGTCCCTAACTTCTTTGGCCTCCACCCATCTAGTGAGGCGATCAATGGTATGATCATGTATTTGAATTGCCACCAGTATTTGCCAAATGTGTCACAACGTCAATAGATTAGTGTCACAGGAAAAGAGAGTTTAATTAATTGATATGATGTAGCCTTCCATTTAAGAGCTTCTGCTTGACATTCTTTACAATAACTGAGCATCTCATTATTATTCAAAAACATTGTAACCCATAATTATGATCTCAACTGTTTGAGAATTTTCTTAAATTGGCCTTACCCATCGCTTTGTAGGCCATGATTATTAAATAAGTCCTGTTGGTGGGTCAATGCATTATGACTAATTGTTCATCCATAATTTAATTGACTTTTCCGGCTTTAATAAAAATATTATGTCTTGGTTTGTCAAACTTGCGTTAAGCCTCTTCAAGCTCATTATCATATTGCTGAACTACCATCTTATCAAACAATTTGTCAACCTTATCAGCTAGTAAGGCTACATTGAGCAACTAGGATGGTACATCAGCGTATTAAATCTTAAAAGCCAGGAAGGTTTTAAATTTTTTATTTAACCGAGGTAAGCTGACCAGGGGACAGACATTACTGAATATATGTGAAACTAAAAGAATAACTAAGAAATATAAAAATTGAGCACCCCAGGGTACTCAAGTTACCCCTGTTGCCAGCGGGACTGCCAGGTATGGGGGTTGGTGCACTACTCCGAGGGGGTTTCCCCTGCTATGGAGCAGGTGTGAAGGAAAGGGTCTGTGTGGAGGAACCAGAGTGGGAACCATGATTCTATGAGCGCTTTTTGTCTTGGTCTCATATATCCATAGAGCCAGGCTTGGAAGTGCTCTAGTAAGTGGACATGGAATCTGTTAATAATCCCATGAATGGTTGGGACCGTTACCTTGAACGCATCTAATGCAATTGTGTGTATTGTACAAATTGCAATGGGTATTATTAGGGAGTGGAGGGTAGATGGGATTGGTGACTTGATTGGAGCTCGAAGATACTCTTTGATATTGGGAATTCCTGTTCGTTTTGAATCTTGAGCAGGCGTGCGACTTCCTGCCATATAGCTTTGGTTGGGGGGCATGTTTCTAGGCGGTGATGTAGGGATCCCTCCCCTCCACATACTGCACATGTTTTGTGGAGGGAGTTGGAGCGGTCCGCCGTCCTATAGGTCCTTCTCAAACAGCGCCAGGCGTTTGCTCTTATCCTTAGTTGTAGGAGTGGGTGGTGTGTCATTTTCCACATTTCTTTCTGTGTGGTTAGATCATAGTGAATGTCCAGCATATCTAGGTATTCTATCCTAGCTATCCCTGGGGTTGTTGCGGGCATATCCCTCTGGGGGTGGTTTTCTGGGTTTCTTAATTTGAATTGGGGGCTGGGTCGTCCCCTTCCCTATATAGTACCCATGTTCTCTATGGTCCATCCCATACGGCGGATAGTTTGGAGGATATGTTTAAATGAGGGGAGGTTCCATGTGGACCCGTTGCAGTAGGGTGCTTGGCAAGGTATGAAAGTAGTCTGGGTGGACTATGTGGGTTGGTTAATTTGAGCGCCTGTGCAAAGTTAGTCCTTGATGCTCTGGACCAATGCTGTTGCGGGAGGTCTGGAGCAAGGATTTCCTTTATCCAGGTACCTAGGATGTGATTGGCATGGCTCTCAAAATTTATTAGTCCCATGCCTCCGCTTGAGCGTGGGCCAAATAGTGTTTCCATCCGTATAGGAGGGTGAGAGCCAGGCCACAGCCAGCCCTGGATAAGCGCGCAAATTGAGACTATAAAGGTAGGTGAGAAGGCTATCGCATGGGCCTGGTACCACAGTATTGGGAGGATGAGCGAGTTAGCAACTGTAACTCTTCCTGTTAGTCCTGGGGTTCTTCCCTTGAGGGAGGCGACGCGTTTGGATACCCGTTGTAACAGGTTACTTTCCATTGTCTCATTAGCATATCCCCCTGATTCTAGCCAGATTCCAAGGTGTCGGACAGGAGTGGTGGTGGGAGGTGTTGCAAAGGGTAATATAATTGGGTTTTTTCTTCGAGTGTTGATGTGAGGTTCTGATGTTGTGGCCCAATTGTTTGTGTATTTGCCCAAGACGATGATTTCTGTCTTCCTTTTGTTGAGCGATGCATTGCTCACCTTGGAGTATTCCTCTAGAGTGTGTTCCAGCTGTCGGGCATCTTCATTGTTTGCTATACCTGCTACGCAGTCATCTGCAAAGGCCAGTATCTTGACTGTTGGTTGTCCTTGTGCAGTTTTTCCCATAAGACGTGAGTCAGTTACTCGGAGGAGCGGGTCAAAGCTGAAACTGTATAGCAGTGGGCTGAAGGAATCCCCTTGTTTGAGCCCTCTGTGTGGTTTGATATTGTTTGCTAGAAATCCAGGGCCGCATACAGCCATGGTTGCAGATTCTGTTAGGAGCATCGCCCATTTTATGAATATTGGTGGGAGTTTGAAGGCATGTAGACATTCTTTTAGGTATGGCCAGCTAACACGGTCATACGCCTTTTCCTGATCCAAGAAGACCAGGGCACCAGTTGCTTTGGATTGGCAAATGTTTGCAATAGGGTGTATGTTGGTCCAGATTGATCGCCCTTGTATAAACCCAAACTGGTTGGGTGATAGGGCGTCAGATGCAATTGCGCCTAATCTAGCTGCTAGAATTTTTGTTAGAATTTTTGTGTCAGTGTTAGAGAGTGCAACTGGGCGCCAGTTGGCCAGGTCCAACTTGTCACCCTTTTTATACAAGGTTATAACGTAGGATTCATGGCCTCCTGGTAATAGGCATGTTTCCAACAAACTCTGGTTCATTGACGCCTGTAGGAGGGGGCGATTTGTTGAAATTATTTTTTGTAAAATTTGTAGGGTATCCCATCAGGCCCAGGGCATTTCCTACGTGGTGCACCGCGAATTGTTTCCCAAAGCTCTTTCCATGTGATAAGGGATAGTATATTGTAATTTGGTGGTGTACTTTGTATCTTGGCAGTTTGATTAAATTCTTTATTTTTTGTGGATCTGTTGGCATATTGCGATATAATTCGGTGTAATAGCGGTGTACTTCCGCCTTGACCTCCTCAGGGTCAGTTGCCACAGTACCATTGGTCTTGCGAACCTGTGTGCACGTGGGCTGGTTTCTGCGGGAGTGGAATTGGCGGAAAAAGTATGTTGAACAGGTTTCGCCTTCCTTTATGAACTTACCTTTGTTCAATACTTTAATTCTGTGTTGGTGTTCAAAGATGAGATTGTTAAGTTGGGCTGAAATTTCTGCCCATTTGCGTCCCCAATTAGGGCTATAGCCAGATCTCAGAGTATTTATTTCCAGGTGGTCTAGTTCTGCCAAGGTACGCTTGATTGTGGCTGTGTCCACGGTGTACTTGCGTGATGCAATATGTCAGGTTTTGTTGATTAAAATTTTTTTGAAATTTTCCCATGTTCCGATGGGATCCGAAGTGAATGGGGCTGTGATTCTGGGTTTGTAGCCTTGTTTTCAACCCAGTCAGATATCTCAGGCAATCTTATATTTTCTGGGTGAAGCTTTCTCCAAGGCGATACCTGTGTGTGGGATTGGGTTGGCGCTAACTGCACCATATCTAATTGGTGATAAGAAAAATTGATCTTTTTTGTTGTAAATTTGGAGATTTTTGAGTGGTGGGATTGTGGGATGAGGATGTTGTCAATATGACTCATTGATATGAGCAGTCCTTAACGTATGTTGGGTCTTGTCATATGGGGAAGGATTGGTGAATTGGGAGAAAGAGCATCCTGTAAGCCAAGAGATGCCTTTATTGTGCAATATTCAATGTGTCCAGGTGGGTATCCCCTGGGATTAGGCCATCGATCTGTATTGGGGTTATCCCAGCAGTTGAAATCGCCTAACATGATGATATCTGGTGGGAGGGTGAGGGTAGAAACTTTTTCAATTTTTTTTTCTCTCAGTTGCAGTGCATGGTGCGTGGATACATGCTAACGAAATTGTTTCATATTGGCATGTGATTGTTGCTACCAGGACTTGACCATGCAAGTGTGATGATGAATTTGTAATTTTAAATTTTTTGTTGTTTTAGACTATCACCCCACAGTGAGACTTCCATACTGATTGTGATGGTGCGACCCTGGTTGACCAGGATTCTTCTTCCCCTTGTATGCAGTGGGTTTCTTGGATGGCCAAGATGTCTACAAGAGGTTTTCGCAGGAATGCCAGCTTTTTGGCTTTGGACGTATGAGGCCTGGCTCCCACTATATTTAACATCCCTATTGACACTGAGGTGCCCGTGGCGCCTCAGGAGCGGTTGGGAGGACCCTCTGGTCCTATCCCACCGCGGCTCATTTGGGCCATGCTCCGCGTCTGTACTCCAACTCTTTCACTGCCATTGTTGGTTCCCTTGATCTGATCCATTGATTAAGGGAATTGCGGTTTTTTGCATTTGCATCAACTTTTCCTGCACAGGTCTCATGTTGATTTGATGCGGGTAGTTGATTGGATTTTATATTTTTGAGATTCAACTTTGTTGCATTGTGCACCGCGTTTTCTTCCAAATTACAGTTGCATTGTTCCTCAGTATGTGCATGACTGATGACACTTTGTGGCTCAGTCTGGTTACTGTGAAAATTTTCAACCTGGGCATATTTTTCTGATTGGTTGGTTCAGTGAATATCTGAAATATCCTCCTGAATTTGTCCGTGGTTAATGGCAGATTCCGCGTGTGCCGCCACTTCAGCCACTGCTCTCTTGTTGGCTTTTTGTGCTGCTTTACGCTGTTTACTTGTAACTGGGTCCACGATGGAGTATAGTCCATCTTCACCCCAGCGGAATGGGTGGTGGCCATCAGTTATTTTGGTGAAGTTTTCATTATCTTCGTCCATAGCTTCTTCATAAAGATCATTTTCCATTAAGCCCTCTTTTACAGGGCATGCATGTTCCTTGTGGCCCAGTGAGCCACAGTGGTTGCAAATGGGTGGTGCGTGTTCCAGTATAATTTGGAATGCAGCCAACTGGCCCCCATCTGCAAAGTGAAATTCTGCTGCACGGGGAATTATGGATAAATCCTCTTCCACTTCTGGGAAGGGGTTGATTACAGCGATAGCTTTGCCCGTGCACAGGTTGGGCATTAAGCGAAATTGCTGTAATTCAAGTTGTTGGATTTCTTCGTAGGCCACAAGACCTTTGCGGAGCTCCTCCTCAATTACCTTATGAGGAAGGTTGGTGGGGAGCGAGTCAAAGGAGATGAACAAAGATTTTGCTTTGTTCCATCTGATGCGCGTGGTGTGCACAATTTTTTTGCCCTCAGGGAGGGCAATTTCTACGCAGATTTTTACTGCGGCATCAGCTTCATTGGGTGTTCAAAACCAATATCAATCCAGCCGCAGCCCATGTTGTTGGTGGCTACATACACCTCGTGAGGGTAAAGTGAGGTCTGTGCCTCACATGGTTTCTCCCACAGGGTTGGTGACTCATCCCCAAGAAAGAGTATGATCCTGTGTTCCACCTTTGACAAAGGATGGTTGAATTGAATGTACATGTATTGCGCGTGCTTTATAGTAAATATTATAAACCCAGATGGTGTCTGAGTTTGCGATTTCTTTGAAGATTGAGTTCCTGGTCCCCCTCCAGGGCGTTTCTTGCCCTTATTTGCACCGTTAAGCGCACCGCTTGCCATGATGCTCGCCCATGTTGTATTATTTTTGTTATTAAAGTCACCCATCTTTCCTGTGTGTGATTATCCAAAGTTGCTGTTCAAATCAAATCATAGTAACTAAAGTGATTGTTATAAGAAAGAAAAGCGAAGATTTTAAATTTTGAAATTTTAGATTTTTATTTCAAAGCCCAGCGAAATAGTAGACCTTTGAGTTCTTTAAGATTTGTAGCCATTGCATTGAGGCATTCTTATTACAATGTAAAGTGTAATCCATGGATATAAGCGCAAAGCTGTTTAAAAGCATAGAAAATTGCTATATACTCCTTTTTAGTAACGATATAATTCAAGAAATGAATATCTAGCATCCAACTGCATTAGGCAATGGGTGTTTAACTCCTCAGAAGCCGCTGATATAACACTGCCCCTATATCAAGAGGAATGCATTTGACTTATTGATTAACGGCTTATCAAAATTGGATTACATAATTTGGTGTTTGGGTAATGCACAGCCTTAGCTTGTCAAAAGCCTTCTGAAAATCCTCCTTCTAATTAAGTTACACTCCATTTTAAGAAAAAGAAATAACAGTTTAACTATTTTCAATATTTGTTTCACAAACTGGTGGTATTAGCTGACCATCCACAGAAACACATAAATGTCTCATATACTAATTGGTCATGCCACCCATTCAATGGTTTCTAATTCACTGGTTGGGGCTGGAATCCTTGCTTACAATGATGAACCCCAGATATTTGAGTTGCTTTTAAAAAAATTATAATTACATGGCTTAGATTTAAGATTTCTTTATTGAGCTGGCAGAACACCTCCTAAAAATGGAAGAGTTTGTTAAACGTTTTAGAACATATGTTTATTTCATCGTGATAAACTAGGGCATGAGCGATCTTTTTAATTGCCACATATTTAATCAATAGCCTATTAAAACTTGTGGGGCTTTGCACAGCCTTGTGGTAGCTGAGTGAGTTGGTACAAACCTTGGCAGTTACCTTTGCCATTTTTCAACTCCTCGTTAGGCAACTCAATCTGACAGTAGCCAGAAATTAAATCCATAGTTGAGAAATATTGAGCACCTCCCAAGTGGTAAAGTGCATCATTGAGCCATGGTAATGAGTAAGCGTCAGGATTTGCTAAACTTTTTTGTTCCTGAAACTTTTACCCAAATATTCCCCCAATAATATTGGAAGGGAACTCAATTTATCTGATAATATCAAGGTTAATAAGAATGATCATGCTTATCCCAATCAGGAAATAGAAGATTTGATCGCTCGGCTATTGAAATTTTTGGATAAACCCCAAACTACTTCAAAACCTATAAATATTCAATCCTTTCAATAATAAAATATAGGCAAATTTGCAACGTTATTTTAACTATTATTTGTAACTTTTTGGAGAATCCACTTAATTAACTTCAAGAGAATACCTGCCATTTTGAAGTGCAATTTAAAACTTTTAAATTTGTGCTCACTGCAGGGGCACTCTGAGTTATGCACCAGTGAAAACATCAATCACTATAATAGACTCTCCTTTTTTGCCTGAAGAATCTCAAGGCCATGAGCAAGGTAGTATTTTACAATTGGTCCGTTCCACTATAATAGAAATCTTAAGGGTACTATCTACATTAGAATTCCGTGCCAACTTGGAATTTTATGGTCTCAATTTAAGCTTTAAAATGTTTTTTAAATAAAGCCAAAGGTTTTGAGAAACATCATCTTTCAGATGCTTAAAGTGTTTCTATTCCTAAAATCTATTCTACTTGATCCCAGACTAATGATTTATCCTCTACGTTGAGGGATTTATATAAAACACCTCAAAAGCCAGGAATTGGTACTGAGCAATATTTATGCCAACTTATACACCCTACTTTATACACTTATTTCTCAGTAGTAGGAATTCATCATTAAGGGATGCTTAATTTATTAGAATGAAATCAGTCCTAAAATCTTTTTTCTGAGTTCTTCAAGTCTTCCACTGAGTTCAGTAAAGACAATCACAATGCCATTATTAGTAATCAGACTCTTCTTAATGAAGTACAATAACACCTTCATCATCTTGATCACATAATATCGGGTATGTGATTTACAGTTAATGAATCAAGTCCAGGGAATTCAGGGGAAATGGAGATATGTTATTTCCCAACTCTCTGAGCATAGTTGTTGGAAAAAAAAATAAAATTTTCCTCTTTTAATTGGAGCAATATTGCTTGGAAATTCAATTTTGAGTTAACAAAGTAGAAAAAACCTCAAAAACTATGGGTCCACGTGTGGAACAAGATCCTCCTGGAGTTGAAGGACCTTGTGGGCAACCTGGAGGTGAGGGTCATGTGGACCTCCTGGTGCTGATGGACCTCATGGACCCCCAGGTGTTGAAGGGCCCTGTGGGCTTCCAGGTGCTGATGGACCTCATGGACCACCTGATGCTGATGGGCATTCTGGATCGCTTCAGCAAGTTGACTCTCTCTTGAGAATGATTGACCGCTTTGATGAGCAATTTCATAAAGTTGCCTTGAAGTGTAATTTAACTCCTGATGGGGTACCTATTGTCCCCCTGCTGTTGCTTCAGTCCTTATCTGACAAATTGAATAATCTGGGTAAATGGTCAAAGGATACTAATAACCTTTTAAAAGCTTGCAAATCAAAAGGGAGATGCTTCAATAGAAGATTGAAACTTTGGAACTTAAGTACAATGCACAGCAAGAATGATTTTAAAAGTTATTTCGCAGATTGGACAAAAATGGGGCATGCTGTTCTAAACTTATATAATATAAAATTTTTACTGAGGCAGTTGATCCCTATCCTCAATATTCTTCCCTAAGCGTTAGACTCTAACTCATATGTCTCCACTAAATTGGAATGACCTGCAGTGCATGTTTTAACTTCTAATGCTCTGATGAGTTTTAGACCTCTATTCAAAGATAAGTACTCACCGGGGGAAGCAGCACTATCTCCTTCTTCTATTTATATGAGAAGGCTCTGAGTGAGGCCACGGATCATCAAAAGATAAATTACTTACCTAATTGTCTTACTCAATTGTCCCAAGTTATCATGGTACCCCACTTGATGACTTGTTCTACTTGGTCCCAGGTTAAGGAATCATTGATTAATTAATTTGGGAGTGAGCAAATCTTATTATCTCAGAAACAGGCTTTTATGGGCATAAAGCCCTACTAAAATGAATCTATTAAAGGCTTTTCTTATTAGTTTTATTGGGAAGCTCAGACTTGATAGCATGTGCAGGTTACATTTGGACGACGCTATTACTGCTGTTATGTCTGCTTTTACTTTTAGTACTCAGATGCAAGTCTACCTTATCAGCGTAAGAAGGAAGCTGATGAAAAGGAGAAAAAAGCCAAAACCAATGTTTTCCATCTTTATAATGATTGGAGTATGCAGCAGGAACATAAAATCCCTGTATAGTATAATAAAGATGAACATTCTTCTTATTCCTTGCCCTCCTTTTTGGCTTTTCCCTCTAAATTAGGAAAATCACTTGTAAGGTCTTTCAAGTGAATCAAATTAATGCCAAAGCTATTATTGACACTGGATCTCCATTGCTTGTAGTCTTGTCAAATATATCAAGCAGATTAAGTTAACGCCCAATATGTCACATTATGAAGAATACTGCATTGCAGGACCTCAGAGTACTTGATAAAATGGAGTTTTTCATCACTCCCAGTGAAAATTGGGAGGTTAACTTTTATAGTACCTGCAATTGTCCTTGATAACATGAGTTATGACCTTCTCTTGAGTACTCAATTTTTGCAGGAATTTGATGAAATTACTAATTACCCAACTCTTCTCTATCGCTTTTGGGGTATAGAGCTCCATTGCTTCTATCTGAACATGCTCATACAAGATGTCGGTTATGTCTTTTAGAGGGATCAAAGAGGTCTTATTCCATTCAGTGCCATGTTGAAGGCCCTCAAGTAAAATTACCCATATTATAACTGGATAGAAGAAAGGATGTCTATTTATTCACCTGAGGTTAGGATTATTCCTACAAAATCTCGATTTATTGTAAATACCTTTTTATATTTTGATTCTTAAGGGCCATCTATTATAAGTCTAAGGCAATTCAAGCCATTTACTAAAAAGATCTCGCCATATCCTGAGGTATTGGATTATGCATATTCTGGAGAGTTACCTGTTTTATTGGCAAATATTACCAATAATCTATAAAAGGCAGATCAAAAAAACAATCGCCTTTGTGAAATTATTACCGCTTTTTTTGAAATTATGACGTTATAATTTTTGTAGGCTTACAAGACTTCAGGTTGGAAACCACTCAGGAGATTCTTACTGTGGCACCTGCAATAGAGAAGCATCTTAATAAAGAACAGGAGAACAAGTACTACTTTTATTGGAAGAATACTCTGACATATTTTACAAGCATACTTACAATTTTGGTAGATAAAAGGAATAATACATACTGTTAACACTGGAGATCACCTTCCTATTCGTGCCAAACCCTATCATAAGTTAAAGGTGGAGGAAGCACATGTCACCAAAGAGTTACATCAACTATTGGAGACTGGATTACTGAAACCCTCAAACAGCCCTTGGGCCTCCCCATTGCTACTGGTTAGAATAAGGATGGCTCACATTGGGTGGTTATGGATTATCATAGGGTAAACACCATTACTCATTGAGATAGTTACACTTTGCCAAGGTCCAATGATTCCCTCCAATTGTTAGCTAGGACAACCTATTTTTTGGCAATGGACTTAGCCAGCAGATACTGGCAAATCAAATTAGCTCTGCAAGAATGAGCTTAATATGCCCTAGTATTTATTGGGGGCTTATTTGAACCAATCCATATGCTGCAAGGGTTGAGCAACGCCCCAGCAACCTTTTAAAGGGCCATGGATGTTACGTTATGGGATTTAAATCTGACCGGTGTTTTGGTCTATATTAATGATAGTACAGTGTTTTAGAAATAATTTTCTGAGCATTTGGGTCATTTAAAATAAGTTTTTAGATGAATTTGGAATTTTTCACAAAAGCTCAAACCCTCAAAATGTTTCTTTTTTCAGAATGAAATGGAGTTCTTGGGTCACAAGGTATTAGCTAGAGGTAAATAACCACTTTTGGATAAAATTTAAGCTATATAACGAATGACATATCCAACATCCTTGCAGGACATACGATTTTTCCTCAGTATGGGTGGGTAAAAATTAATTTATACTTAGTTTGCTGATATGGCAGAGCCCTTATTACATTTATTAAAAAAGGTGTTCCATTTTAGCGGAGCTCAGCTCAGAAACAGTCTTAAAATTTGTACCAAACTGCCTTAACTAAGGCACCTGTTTTAAATCATCCTCAATCTGGCAAGCCTTTTTTCCTGCATACTGATGCAAGTAATGTCGCTATTGGGTCTTATCTACCCCAGTGTGACAAAGAGCAGATCGATCATCCTGTCACGTTTTACAGCAAAAACTTATCCAAATCTGAGCGTAATTACAGTGTAGCTGAGCGTGAGTGTTTAGCTGTAATCTAGGCAGCTAACCACTTCCTTCCTTTTCATATGGTAACCATTTTACTGCTATTACTGACCATTCTTCTTTATGATGGTTACAAAATATGAAGGATCCTGATGTGAGACTAGCCTTTTGGGCCTTATACCTGCAAAATTATGATTTTTCAATTGTAAATAGCTTGGGTACTCACCATCAAAATGCTGATGGCAATCCTGATTGCCTATACTGACCTTGGATTCAGGAAAAAGGAGCGACTATATAATCTCATTGGAAGGCCTAAGTTGTATAATAAAGAATCTGAAGAAAGATTGAACCTTCCTAAAAACTATTACTAAAGATACCATGATTTGGGAGGGAGCTCTTTATAAGAATGTCAAATACAAGTTATTACCTTTTCTGCAACCAAATCCAAGGTACCATGCTATCATGGAAGGACATGGCAAGTAGGTCATAGTAGTTTATAAAAGCCTAAGTGTGGTTAAAACTTGATACTAATGGAATAATATAACTGAAATCATTTGAGAGACCCTTAACTCGTGTCTCATCTGTAAAAGTCATGGTGAAACCAACCCCACTTATCAGCATCAAGTAATACCACCGACTAAAGCGTTTGGAGTGGTAAGTATTGATGTTTTATGACCTTTTCCTCTGGAGTTGCTTGGACACCAATACATTATCGTGGCTGTTGATCATTTAACTAAATGGGTTTAGGCCATATCTATTGCCACACCCTCTGCTACAACAACTGCGTTATTCCTTTACCAGCACATCATCACTCAGCATGGGTGTCCCAAGGACCTTATGTCAGAAAATGGGACTAAAATTTACCTCTCAACTCCAACAAAAAATATCCAAATTATTCATTATTTTTCAACGGTTTATCATTCCTTACAATCCATCAACGAATGGGGCCATTGAACGAGTCTATGGAACTTTAGTCTCTATTTTATGGAATTTGTCTTAATGGACCCATTTTGGTGGAACTTCTATTTACCATGTGCTTTTTTTATATATCAAAAAAGTTATTATCAACTTATCAATATATCGCTCTTCAGATGTATTTATGGGCGAGATCCCTCAGTTCCTTCAAGCAGTCAGGCAATACTCAAAGGGGTATACCAGAAAACTCATATTTAATTATGAGAAATCTGCCCATTGAGATTATTCACCTTCAAGCTCAAGTAATGAAATCCATTGAAGTAATCACCAAAAAAGAAGACCCAAAGAAGTAATCAACCTAGATTTGCCTTACTTGAATATCAAATTGGGGATTATGTTATGTATTATAACTCCCAACCTAGTGGACAAATTGGGAAATTAGGATCTAACTGGTCTGTGTAATGGGGGGGGGTACGCGACAATATGCAACAAACAAATTGGGCAGTAAGGCCATGTTACTGACCATACTAGGTACAGGCTGGCAGAGGACCATTCCAAAACCTGACTGCCATATCTCTTCATTGCCACGTATTCTTGTACCACTGTTCCCACGACGCTGCACATCAACAGCAGAGTATGGGACCAGTAAAGGGCCGAGAACAATGCCAAAGCCACACCAAGCTCACTGGTTAAGCTCATAATTTTGATTCAATCTGCATATATTCTTCTAAATAAAATCAATGAAAACCAAGCTAGCAAATGTTCTTTTATTGAATTCCATTTTTCCTTGTAAAAGATGCAACTGCCCTTCAGGGCTGTGACGTCTTCCCCTAAATAGTGCACTGCAAATATGGAATAAGCTTTCCTTTTTATTAGACTCTTCTGAGCCCTGACCCTCACATCCTTAGAAAAGATTTGCCATCCCACCAGAGCACCATTCACGCCCTGCATAAGCCTGTCATCATTCCGCAGATGTGATTCAGTTTCCAGATGGCGATTTTACCCTGTTCTGAACTTACCGAGTTTGATGACTTTTAAATCAGGGCCACATTCAGATTGAACTCCCTCAATCCAAACCGTTGTACAGATCAGGCGCCTCCTGATCCGTTACATCCCCCCTGTGAAGACCAAAACTCCTGGACCTTCTCTGAGCATCGTGCACAGTCCTCCTTCATTTCCCACGTTGCCTCCTCAACTTAATAGCCCTTCCACTTCACCAGCAGTTGCTGCAAGCCTCTCAACCACAAGGCATCCAGTATCCGTTCCACCTCATATTCTGGCATCTCCCCCTCTCTAGGATTCAGCCATCCTGGACGCTCTGGCCCCTCACCCCTGAAAGCCTGTAGCTGGGAAGCATGAATCACTGGATGGTCTCTGGAACCTACTGGAAAACTTAACTCAAAGTCGACCCAATTAATGGCTTGGATGATTCAGTATGGGCCCAAAAAACTTTGGACCCAGCTTACAACTTTGACGGGGATGACATAGTTCTTGGGTGCCACCAATACCCAGTCCCCAGGCTTAAACGTCAGATCCGGCGCCCTTTGACAATCTGCTTGTCACTTTTGCCAAGATATCACCTGCTCCAAGTTCCCCTGTAGCTATTTCCTGATATCTGACATGGTATGTAACATCTCATCCGCACCCTGACATATGCCGCCCACAGATCCCACGTTCAATCTGGGGTTAAGTCCATGATTCACAAAAAACGGCGACATTCCCGTTGAGGATTGAGAATAATTGTTGTAAGTGAACTGGGTCATCCAAACCCATGAAGCCCAGTCATCCTGTCAATCGGACATTTTACACTGAAGATACTGTTTGAGTATCTGATTCACCCTCTCCATTTTTCCATTGGATTGCAGATGGTACTGAGGACTGATCAGGCCTGATTTCCAAATTTCCCAGTAAACTCGACCAGAATTACAAGACATTTTGTGGGCCCTGGTTTAAAAATGATCTCCTCAGGTAATCCATGTTGGAAGAACACCTCATCAAATGAAAATCCTCGCTGGATCCTTCACCAAAAAACTCCCAATACATGGGTGAACTCAGCATATTTGGTAAGTCTATCCACGACCATCATAACTGCGTCCTTCCCCTGCACCTTTGAAAGTCCCACTATGAAAATTGACACTAATCAAACTCCAAGGGGCTTGAGGTATAGGCAGTAGATTCAAATTACATAATGGTGGTTTCTTCATGGCTTTGAATTTGCACATACCAAACACTCCCGCACAAACTTCTGGATATCCTTACAAAGGCCTGGCTACAAATACTCCAATTTCAACAATTCCATCATCTTCCCTACCCCGGGTGACCCACCAGTGGATGATCATGAGAAGCCCAGATTACCCCCCGCTGTAGTGATGGGTTAGACACCCATATATGCGACTTGTGGTATAACACCCCAACCCTCTTCATGAAATTTGCATGGTACCAGTTCAGCTGATCCTCCGTCATCTCAGCTTTCAGCCTTTGGGCGAATTCCACACTTCTCTACTTCCGGAAAACTTCCTCCCCCAATGCACTTCCCCTATCTCAATCATCACGAATTGGTCCAGTTGGAACATTGTAGCTTTGTTGAACTCCTCCAATTCCTCCCTCTCATACACAAATACCCCAACTTGACTCAACCAATCCGCCAGGACATTCGAAGCCCCAGGCCTGTACTTCACCCAGAAATCATAGTGGACCAGCTTCATATGCCATCTGGCCTGTCACTGGTTCATCCTTCTGGGTTCATGATAGTACTCCAAGGCTTTGTGATCCGTCAATATAACAAAAGGATGCCAGGCGTAGAGCAGGTGATGTTGCCATTCATGCAAGGCTGCCATCACTGCCAACAGTTTCTTATCATATATTGGGTAGTTTGTTTTGGGAGAAGCAACATATGGCTGATGTAACATATGGGATGCTAGAACCCTTCTTCCCCATCCTGAAGCAATACTTCTCCCACACCATAGTTTCAAGCATCCGTCTTGACCATGAAGAGTTTCCTGGGATCTGGATGGACCAGTACAAGTGAAGTTATAACTTACCCTTTAGTAATTCAAATGCCCATGTCTCTTCCTTTCCCCATACAAACGAAACATCTTGGGTCAAGTGTGTGAGCGGTAAGGCCATCTGGGAAAGATTTTTCATAAACTGTTGAAGGGTGTTCAATGTTCCCAAAAAATCTTCGCACCCCTGTCTGATATGTGCAGGCTTTCCATGCCCACACCGCCTGAAGCTTATCCAGGCACACCCCCAATACTTTCTGGAATACCACGTTGCCGAGGAACGTTATATTGCTTCAGTTGAACTCACACTTGGAAGGCTTCAACCTTGAACCCATACAGCCAATCACCCCAAAACTTCCTGGACATCTCGTAAATGCTCCTCCTTGGACCAAAAGAATACTAGAATATTGTCCATATAAGCGGCGCAGCATTGACCAATCATCCCCCCCAATGACATAGTCAATCATCCACTGGAACACCCCCAAGGCATTCTTCAGCCCGAATGGCATCACGCGATATTGGTACACCCCTAGGTGGCACTTGAATGCTGTGTATTGCTGGTGCTGCAGTCTCACTGGTATCTGATTTAATGCATCCACAAGGTCAACATATGTAAACATTGTACATTTGGTAACCATCAGAAAAATGTCCTCCAACAGGGGCATTGGAAGAGGATCCAGCTCCGTGATCATGTTTAAGCTTTGGAAATCCACATATGGGCATAAATCGCCACTTGCTTTTGGTACCAGCAATACAGGAGACACCTTTGGCGACATGGAAGGCTCAAACAAACCTTTTTTTGACATTGACTCTACATGGCCCTCCAATGGTTCTCTGACTGTTCATTAAGAGCATAGACCGGGATCCCCTGGGAAGCTCCTACCCCTCCTTGAACTGAAATGAAAACACAAAAGAGCCTGTAGGGGAAAAAGACGAACTACCAATGGGACCAAATACATCAATGAAGTTGCTATAATTGTGTGGTAGCTCTACCTCCTGCATCCCCCCTAAGCTCCTGCATCTTCTCAGGACGTCACCCCCCACCTCCATCTTCCATGTCATCCTAGGTCCAATATTGGTGACAAGTTAATCATCTTATGCAACAAATCAATCTGTAGCTGGAAGCGATGCCACCATTGCATCCCCAGCATCAAAGAGTGGGCTAGATTCCGGATTGCACAGAAACCCTCCTTTAACTAAAAGGGGTTCTGCTGAATGACAATTAGGGGCTCCAGAACCCACAATGGGGCTCTTCTTGACACATTGGAGTACACTACCTCAGGACCCCTTCTCATCTCCAACTTCAAACGTTCCGCTAAGGTGAACTCCACATAATTTTCCTTGGCCCCTGTATCCACCAGGGCCAGCACCTTTTCTGTCTGACCATGAGAGTATAACTCCACTGGAATAAATACCCTAGGGTAAAGTGAAGAAGAAGATTTAATCTTAGAAACATTTTCAGATTGCAAACTTGCAGCTAATGTAGGTTGGGGACTATGGCTCTGCCCGGGTCCCTGGCCTGTTTTCCATAACTCCTCACTGCTTCCATGGCGGGATCCCTCATGTATATTCCAAAAGTTCCAAGGTGAACCCCGCCAACCTCCTTATTCTCTGATGGCTACAACGGGCGACTGGACGCTTCCTAGGGATATTTAATCCTCTCGCTGGTTACACACCAATGCCAATTGTATCTCCACTTGCATTACCAAAGCAATTTCCTCCACCAACGAACCCTGAACTTTAGCAGCCGCCATGGTGGCCAACATGTCCTCTTAAAGCCCTTGTCTGAACATTTGCAATGATTGTGAATCCGAGACTCTTGCTGCTTTTTTCAATGGGCAGAAAATCCGCCCATATTTTTCCTTTGATCCTTGGCCCTGACATACTGTCAACAAAGCTGACCACGCCTCATTCTGCGCCTCATCTGGACAGGCTGCCTAGTCAATCCAGTCCTCACACTTATCCATGGATCTGGGAAGGCATCCTTGATCTTTAACCAACTCTTGCACCCACCTAGAAAGTTTTGGGGATATTGCACCCAATATTTGTGTGATCTGCAATGAGAAAGGGATCTCCCCACCTATTGCTTGAGTCAACCACGCCTGAAAACAAATTGCGATACCACTTGGTGGATCTTCTCTAAAGCTTCCATGAGCAAAGAAGTCCGACCTTTTGGGGATGTAGGTCCCCCCTGGTGCTCTTCATCTTAATGGGTATCAATCTGAAAACTCAAAGCACCTCTCTTATTGCAAATGTAAGCAAGAAGCTCACGATCACCATTGTCAACACATGGCGGTACCAAACCTCCCCTCCTGGGCCACCACCTCTTCATGGGGGCCCACAAAACTGACAATAAAGTATTTGAGTTGCATCAAATGTAATGAGTTTGCGCCAATATGCAACGAATGAATTGGGCAGTAAGAGCCATGTTACTGACCATACTAGGGTCAGACTAGCAGATACCATCCCCAAACCTGAATGCCATGTCTCGTCATTGCCATGTATTCTCATACCACTGTTCCCATGACGTGGCCCATCAACAGCAGAGTCTGGGACCAGGAAAGGGCTGAGAATGAAGCTAACGCCACATTGAGCTCACTGGTTGAGCTTATAGTTTTGATCCAATCCGTTTATATTCTAATAAATAAGTCAATGTTTTCTGAGCTAGCAAATATCCTTTATTTTGAATTTCATTTTTCCTTGTAGAAGACGCAACTTCCCTTCAGGGTGTGACGTCTTCCCCTAAATAGTGCACTGCAAATATGGAATAAGCTTTCCTTTTGATTAAAATCTTCTGAGCCCTGTACACCACATCATTAGTGAAGATTCACCATCCCACTGGATCACCATCCACGCCACATGCAAGCCCATCATCATTCCGCGGATGTGATTTAGGTTTAGGATGGCGATTTTACCCAGTTCCAAACTTACCAAGTTTGATGCCCATTGAATCAGGGCCACATTTGGATCAAACTCCACTCGATCTGAACCAATGTATGGATCAGATGCCTCCTGATCTGTTACAGTCTGGTGCTTATCAAGTTATATTTAGAGGGATTAGAATATTCAATTGTCCATGTTGATATGGGTATAGTTGTAAACAGTATCCATCCTAGATTTTTGAGAATTAATTATACTCCATGATCAAATCTTGAGGAAAGTGTCAGGATTTTGCTGAACTTTCTTGTTATATAAACTTTTACCCCAAATATTCCCCCAGTAATATTGGAAGTGAACTCAATTTATCAAATCAAATCAAGGTTAATAAGAATGGTCATGCTTATCGCAATCAGGTGATAGAAGATTTAATTGCTCAGCAATTGAAATGATTGGATAAACCCCAAACTACTTCAAAACCTATAGAAATTCAATCCTTTATATAATAAAGAATTGGTTGATTTACAACCTTATTTTTAATAGTATTTGTAACTTTTTTGGGAATCCACCTAAGTAGCTTTGAGAGAATACCTGCCAATTTAAAGTGTAATTGAAAACATCAAAATTAAGAATCCTTTATGATAATCAGGAAAAAAAATTTTCTTTCTCGTTGCATACACTTTTGCAACCTATTCAATTCAAGACTAAATCTAGTTTGATAATCTCATAGAGGGGATTAATCTGCGCCCATGTCTGGGAGCAGTTGGGCAAGCAAGGCAAGAGGAGCAGGCGGAAGGCCCGCGGCCTCTAACGTTCAAAAACGCCCCGGAGAATCAGGCGGAATAGAAAAAAATCTAAAAAAACTGGCGGTCACAATTTCCCCAGAGATACTCGTATGGCAAGCATGATGCAACCAGTACATCAACACGCCACATTCCCAGCCACTTTCATCAGTGGAATTTGGAGTCCGTGTGTATCTGGACATCCAAAAAATGGCCCTATGGGAAAAATTTTGTGAAGATGTACACAAAATTTTCCTGACACGGTGTATGTTGCACCTCACTCCATGTCACGCGGTTGGCTAGACCTAGGTTTCAAAAGCAAAATAGCAGCAGACGAGGCTGCAGCAGTATGCATAGTGGTTGACCTCCCCGAAGGGCAACAGGTCATCAAAACTAAATGCACCAGATGGACAAAATCAAACCAAATTTTCCTCACGTTTAACTTTTTGCCTACTACGGTAAAACGTGACATTTTGGAGCAACACCTGAAAGATGGTCTCGCCATATATGGTGAAATACAATCTTTTGAAATGCAACATTTCACGCTGATGCCACACCTGTGCACTGCCAAAGCCATCGTAGTTCTGACCCCAACTGAGGAGATTGTGAAGGACCTAACCCAGATCCCGCACTCCACCTTTATTGACATCGCAGGGCATACCACCCACCCATTCCGGGTAACTGTGGACAGCGCGCCTCCCATTTGCACCCACTGTGACGCATTTGGCCATAAGGCGCATGCATGCCCCATCAAAGAGGGCGTCACATTCCAAGAGCACCCCTCGGTGGCCATGACCAGCGGAGAGGTGCATTACAAACCAACTGCAAGCACCAAGGAGGATTTCCCGTGGGGAGCACAAGGCTGCTACCTATTGGTAAAGCCCATCTCCCCGCAGGAGCAGAAGAAGGCCAAGCAGGCCCATAGGGCTGCAGCCAAGGAAACGGCCAAGGCCAACACCACCATCCCACACTCACAACGCCAGGAGGACATGGAGACCTTCGCGGTGGAAGCAACTTGGGAATCCATTACCCAATCAGATTGGGTGGCCCATGCTGAATGGGCCACTTAATCTGAGGATCCGATGGGAGATTTGATCTCACCTAATCAATGCACCCAAGCCTCAGTTGAAACTGACTTAGGACCAATCCCAACTGAAAAAAAATTTTTTGCCCCACTTGATGGTGCACTGAACTTATCCGCACCGCAAAAAATTCGTCCGACGTCAGGAAAACAAAAAGCGAAGGCCAAAGCCAATGCGACTCTTTCCGCAAAAATTAACAAAAACCCTAATAGCGTTGCTGCTAACACCCACACTGCTGTGAAAGCCCATGGGGACCTGGAAGAGGCTGGTGGGCCTGGAGGCCCACCCCTCGCACCTAAGGTACAATGGGGAAACCTTCACTCTAGGGATGCTGAATATCGCCGGACTCAAGGCCTCCCCATCCTGGGCTAGGAAACTGAGTTTTTTACAAAACAATTTACCTGTGGATATCCTGGCATCCAGGAGTCCCACTGTCCATGAGGTTCTGAGGAAGCTTGGAAAACAATGCTCCTACCATCCCTATGCTTTTGGTCAAAGCACTGTGGGGTGCTAATTTGTAAAAACAATTTATTCAAATTTATATCTTCAGAAACATTCCTAAATGGCCAAGTGCTTGTTGTCACCTTCTCATGGGCTGATGTTGCGCACACAATAGTCAACATTTACGCCCCAAATGGTGCACATGAGCATTGAGAATTTTTCTCATTGGTCAAATCCCTCCCACTACCCCCCAATTCTTTACTAGTTGGCGACATGAACTGTTGGCTAACCTCACCAACGGACCAGTGGCTGCCCTTACCCCACGCCCCACAGGGTCACGTAGAACTACGCGTTCTAAAAGCCACCCTTGGGTTAAGGGATGTGCTACCGCGACATGCCCCACTGCTCAAAAACATGACGCGTCCCCACGTCCATAATGGCCAATTAAGGTCCATGACCCACATTGACCTTATTCTAGCGCCGGCGAAATTCCAACCCCATATCTCCCACTTAAAACAATGAAAATGGAATTCTCTGACCACCAACTGGTCTCAATAAAATACCACTTACCCATCACAGTTGCAAAGGCCCCACATTGGTGCAAAATCCGCCCCCCGAGCTCGCGTCACCAGGATTTTTCATGTGGGTGGAAGAGGAAACTATGGCAAAATCGTTTGTTGCACCGTTTTGTGTGGACCCCATTTCCACATGGGCAACTTTCAAAGAAGACACCATCCGCCACTATTGCCATCTCCTCCAGACGCTCACGAGCCACATCAGCAGTTATATCACGAGCGCTGGTGGAATTGGCCCACTTGGAGTCCAACATTCCAGCCACAGGATATAGCCCTGCATGGGGCTGGAAGTGGGCGGAGGCAGCCGCCCACCTCAACGTACTCGAAAGACAACACAAACATCAGGTTGTGTCCAATACAGGGCCACATGCATCACTAAAGGTGACAAGTGCACCGCATACTTCTTCAAAAAAATTTTTGCACCATGCCAGAGTGTGGCCTGCACACAGGTGCGAAGATCAGATAATTCCATTGTGGACACACTGGCCAAAGTGGCAACCAAAATGCAAAGATATTACTCTGAGTTGTACCGAGCTGAACCAATTCAGCCAGCTGAAATGGGAATTTCTCAACCGAGCTCATATCTGCACCATTTTCTGATACCCAGAAATAATGAATTTAATTACTCCAAACGAATTAAGGACAGCCATTCGTGGTGCGCCAAGCTGAAAATGCCCAAGCCCAGATAGCATTCCATATGAGTTCTACAAAAAATATTTTAAATATATATCCCCATTGCTGCTAGCCTCACGCAACCAAAGCCTGTTGGAAACGCGCCTCCTACCAGGAGGACATGAGGCCTTTACTGTCACACTCTTCAAGAAAGGGGATAGGCTTGACTTAGCCAACTGGCGCCCCATTTCTCTAACAAACACAGACACCAAAATTTTAACAAAAATCATGGCTAACCATTTAGGGACTGTAGCATCTGCCACCATCTCCCCAGAACAATTCAGTTTTATCCCCAGAAGGTCGATTTGGGATAACATGCACTCAGTGGCTAATGTGTCAGTCCACAGCCTCTGGGGCACTTGTATTTTTGGACCAACAAAAGGCCTATGATAGAGTAAACTGGGAATACCTTAGGGCCTGCATCCATCAATTCCGCCTACCCCCCCCCCCGCTTCATTAACTGGGTGATGCTGCTCACGGAATTTGCAACAATGGCAGTGCGTGGCCCAGGCTTCCTAACGGAAGTAGTCCACCCTCAAAGGGGCCTGCGACAAGGGGACCCCCTCAGTCCACTCTTATACAACTTCAGCCTTGACCCACTACTGCGAAATGTGAATGCCCACCTCACTGGGGTCCATGTGCCAGGCCAAACCCCAGTCAAGATGATGGCATTTGCAGATGATTGCGTAGTGGGGGTGTCTAATAACAAAGATGCACGCGCGCTTGAAGCCCTCATCCCAGAATATTCCCGGGTAAGCAACGCGGCACTGAACGCCTCCAAAACCGAAATCATCCTCCTTGGTCAGTTTCAGAACTGCTGGGCCCCAGCAAGTAGTTTCTAACCTGGCCCATCTGCTCGCCCACGTCCACGCCTTACTAACTCAACACACACCGCCCCACTGGTGCTCCCCTTTGTGCCACATCCTACCATAGGACCAGTACGCCATCTGGGCGTGTGGATGTAGGCAGGTGGATACGCCTCAGCAGTAATGGAGTGCCATATACTGGACAACCTGAAGAAGCGAATCGCCTCTCTCAGAACCCACCCTACTACCCTCACTTGCAGGGTTGTTCTTGCCAACTCTATGCTCCTATCTAAAGTCTGGTTTGGAGCCCATGCAATCCCCTTCTCCCCAAGCTTCTTCAAATCCTTGTATGCTTTGCTGCAAGGATGGCTTTGGTCAGGCCACCCTCCACCAGTATGGCTAGAGGTCATGTTTGGCCCTCATCATCAAGGTGGCATGGGCCTGCTTGACTTCAAAGCCCATGCCGCCAAGATCCTGGGTCTCTGGATCGCGGCCGTCACTGCTCTTACACTCCCATCCCAACACTGGTCCCGCGCGGCCTGCTCCAACTTCTCCTGAGCCTTGGGCCTTAATAATCCATCAAACCCCCACTCCCTGATGAAATACCTCGCATCACACACATCGGCCACAGGTCTTACGGGACTAAAACCCACTACAAACGTATCCTACTCTCCATGCGAAGCGCAGAGTGGAGAATTCGTATTAGTGGATATACAACCCGAAGAGGCTGCCCCTCTCCTCAGTTCACACAAGAGGTACAGGAGCTACCCATCCATGATGGCGTGATCCCCATTCGACCCCAAGTCCTATCCAGGGTGGACTACCTGGACATGATGGACATCCCTTATTCCATTGAAACCCAAAAGACTATTTGGAAATACGCACACCATCCTCTGTTGCAGCCTCAAGTCCGCTCCTATGTGTGGCGCTGCCTGAGGTGGGTGTATCATACAGCTGAGCGCTCTAACGCTTTACACTCATCCTGTGTCATGTGTGGCCAGTATGGAACGCTGTTCCACCGCCTGGAGAAGTGACCCACCTCTAAAGTGATATGGCGCGAAGTCCAACATCTGCTAAGCCAGGATCAAACGTATCCCTTCAGTCTGTCAAGAGATATGTTTGCTTCATCAATGGCCTCCCCCTCCCACCCTCCCTCCATGCTCTGGTGGTTGCAATCGCCATGTGGACTATCCACAAAATTGTCTTGGAAGCCATCGCTGGATCCATCCCCACCCTCCCTGAAGCTGTCCACAGATTCCGGTCTCATTTGGTGGACCACTTTCAAGCATGGATGTTTGGATATCTCCCACCGCGTCGCCAACAGCTGGTCTCCTCCTGGTTCCCAGTCTGGTTCATCAAATCAGACCCCTTCCTCCACACGTGCTCAATAGTGGCTACGGCCCCTTCACACATTCCCTCCCCCTCCCCATAAGTGGCGTTCCCGCTGGCAACAATAGATAGCATCGCTTCTCTGGGGTGCCTCCCCTGGTACTATGTTTTGTCTCGTCTGAGTCATATTCGAAGTGTCCATCCCATGGTTGGCCTTCCCCACAATAAATTTAAAATTTAAAATTTAAAATTTATGATAAATCAGGTTGTGCTTCTGGTATTTAAAAACACATGATTAGAACTTTCCTTATTTATAATAATCAGCACTGGGTGGGCCCATGAAACCTTAGAGGGCACCAACATCATATGTTGCACTAGCTGGTTTATTTTAAAATAAATGACCTCATTCGCTGCCCTTGAGCGCTTAGTAGGATGAATTCAAATGAGTGATGATTTCTGGTATTGATTGGGTGCAATACACCATTCTTTCACAACATAAATAAAAATCGTTTATTAGAAAACAACACAGTACTTTTAGTTACAGGCCTAGATTAGTCTTTCATCTCCTCAGCCAACCCTGATAGTCTTCCCATGCCACCAGAACACAAACAGAGAGATCATAGCACTGATCAGGCCCAATATATCCAAAATAACAGAGTCATGAATATTCTCTAATTCAACTGTAAAAATATGTTAAAATGCAGTAATTTTGATGTC
The DNA here is from genome assembly GCA_022478985.1 of Massospora cicadina. Taxonomy (NCBI): domain Eukaryota; kingdom Fungi; phylum Entomophthoromycota; class Entomophthoromycetes; order Entomophthorales; family Entomophthoraceae; genus Massospora; species Massospora cicadina. The sequence continues at coordinate 43,651 of JAKSZP010011878.1, forward strand.
GCTCTAGATGGATAAAATATGTATAAAGTTGGCTAAAAATACCTTATTTTCGCTAATGTCAGGAAGGATTTTCCCTGGTGTGTTGACAGGTTCATGATTAAAGTGTCATAATGACATGTATATTAAGCCCTATAATCTTCTAGTAATTTGAGATTAATTTTTTTCTCTATTATAAGTTGATGGCCCACTGTATAGATAAATTAAGATTAGCCCTCAGCGGAATGCCCTTAGTTTACACAACTTTAGTAGGCAACCACCAAGTGCGGCCATAAATCCTTTGATATCCAGTGGTACAATTCCATCCTTATATGTGAATGTTCAACTCTTTTTTATGAGGCCTGTGCCCTCAGGTTTCTTATTGCAATAAATCAGAAGATTTTGTCCTTATATTGCCAAAATGTTTACTTAAAAGTATACTTACCTCCACAAGTCTTCATAAAAGAGGGGTGGAAGGCGAGTTGGTAAGGGCGTACAGCTACCAACCTGAAGGTTGCGGGTTCGATTCCCGCCCTTTGCACATTGATTGGGGTGCCAGCCAAATGAATCTATTGGCGGTTAGTAGGTCTAATAACATGAAAACCTTACCCATGATGTAACCAGAAAAATTTGAGTCCCAATCTGGAGGTGGAAAAACTTTCTTTGACGGAGTTGACCCTGTTCAGGTTTCATGTCATTTCTTTCTTTCAGTAATGCCTGTCCCCTGGTCGGCTTGTCTCAGTTAAGAAAAAAAGTCCTTATAAAAGAGGTTCTGACATAAAAATCATAACCTTGACTTGGTAATACTTTATTTGTAGCTGATAAAACTAGCAGTATAAACCTCAGTTGAAGCGCGCTATATGCACCTATTGAGGTGATCATCTGGGGCCCCGCAGTACAATAACTTAAAAAATGGTCAATGTCTAGCACCAAATCAAGTTTCCCCTTAATTTAGTTGGCACAATGTTATTGGTGCCTCACAGTCCACAATAGCTCTTATTTTAAGCCCAAGTTAGTAATATCTTTCCAAGTGCACTTAGTCACATATGCATCAGATGCGTTGACTGTGTTGAAATCTAGGGCATCCACTTGCCTTAAATAGGATTTCAGATCATCACACAATATTAGGCTTTTTTCCTCAAAAGTACCTAAAGATATGGCCGCTTTGATGCATTAAGCTTTAGATTATCACCTGAGGTGACTGGAAGCTTGTGTTGTTCTACCTGTTGAATATATGACTTCACTACTACTGCTGTCACTAAATCATCTTTGCATTTATTTACTGTATGAGTGGTAACTGTATCACATCCTCTGCAATAACTTGCTTTAACGTTGAAGGTGGAGCATCTTTGCTATACCAGTGCTTAACAGAATATGGGTTTATTGATTTTATCTTACCTGAGGATCAAGTTTGAAGGGGAAATTATAAAATCCTGGCTTTACTCCACCCACACTTTTCTCAAATCTTACTTCTTTCTGGTGTTCTTGTAATGAACCTTGAGTTTAACCCAAACTAAGGCAGCTGTTGTCATAGTGCACCAAGTTTTACTCAGATAACAAATAATCTGACCAATATAAGTCCTAGTGAAGCATGGGCTGCAAGTCCAATCTAGTTCTTTTTGTAAAGAAATGAATTATCAGAATGTTTTCAGAGCTCATGATGCCTTGGGTCAGTCGCTTCAAAAGTGAAAGCACATTGGTGGAGATATTTTAACATATGGTTAATATTTTTACCTCATTAAACACAGGGTTTATAGCAAGATAGATTTCTTTTTAGGGCTCGCTGGTGTGATACAGTACAATCTGAGAATCACAATTATTATGCACCTTGCTATGTTAAAAACTTCAGACTATTAATAAACCCATTCAGCAAAAGCTTTAAAGGAATCATCCTCCATTAAAAAAGTTAAAGGAACAACATCTTCTGCGTTTTCATCCATTAATGCCACCAAATCCTTTACCAGAAGTTTTTTAATACTAAAAAATTATTCCAACTTCTTGGGATTTAGGCGTTATCAATTTCTGACTTATAGAGTTCATGTACTCATTAATTTAGCCAATTTGATAAATTCAGAGGCACCTCTCATACTAGATCAAATAAAACAGTAAAGTTGTATACATTTCCACTTTTATCAATCTTTAGTATATTGAACAGACTAAACGGAATCTGATTTACCATTATACAAAAGAACCTTGGCTGCGACGGTTTAGATTATCCTCCAAAGCTAGCAACTATAGGTGCAATTATAACAAAACGTTGAACCACTGTCATAGTTGAGATAGAAGGCACAACAGAGCCTCATCAACTACCATACTATTTGGCATTATCGTTTGGACAGAAAATTCAGTGAATTGAGAAGTTACTACACTATGGATTTGATTAATCAACCCAGAAAAATAACATTTCACCATAACTTGTAGCTCAACCAGTTCAGGCTTCTGATTGATAGTGATATAAAGTATCTTTAGCTCTATACCTTGTACTTGTAGGTGAACTAAAGTTCACAATGAGTTAATCCCCACATCAGAATCCACAAGGGTGAAATGAAGCTTACTCAATTTATGCTTAAAGCCATCAAGGCGGAGTGGAATGTCCTTCAAAGTAGCTACAAGAGAGGAAACTCAAGGATTCTGAGGCAATAACTCATATGAGCCTGAGCCCAGGAAGTCGAACTATTTCATTGCTTTGGAGATGAGTCAGTGGACCAAATTTACGCTGGCCCTTTGGAGTGGCCACGTTAAGGTCCATAATTTTTGCTGGGGTAGCAAGAGATACTTTTATATTATAAAATTGGTCTGATGCAGGTAGCAATTGTGACCCCTATAGTGAGCACTAATAATAGATTTTTGGCACTTTGATGTCATTATAAATGCACAGTTCAACACACATAATGAACCAGATACAGTATTAAGATAGCCCTAAAAACAATGACAACTTAGGTAAACATTAATAGTAAAGGGGTGTTTATTAATCAAATACAGGAGCACACTATAGTATCTGGTACTGTCAGTAGCTTGGAAGCTCGCTATTTCAAGTTACTAGTAGATTAAAACTATCTACTTAGAAAAATTACCCTATTTCAGATGGTAATCTCACTCATATTTTCTCTCTACCAAAGTTCTCATTGGTGAATTCTGTGGTTAATAAGCAGCTTTAAGGCTATAGACTACAGGCGTAATATCCCAATAAGTCCATTAAAGTGAGTGAATAGGAATCTGGACTTTTTCACCATAAGAAGAATTACTAAATTAAAATAATCTGTAGGTACTTAAATTACATGAGGATGGCCATAGTAATTACAAAGGACCCAATTAAAAATATCTTACACCACCATAGGAAAAAGTATATTGATGGTAAACTAAAATAAGAGCCGATTAATGAATCAAAGCCACAACGTTGGTGACTTATGATGTAATAAAAATAAATGCATTGTTGTGGATTTAAGGAGTCAATCAATTGTTTATCATTAAGTAACTAACTTCATATATACATGGGCCTTGAGTCATATTATAGTTAAGAGCAGATCAAACACCTCATTTAAGTATTATTTGAATATAAAAATTAGATAAAAATATAAGCTGATTGTTGGTCAAACAAAAATCAACACTCCCCAATACACATGCTTGGAGGTGGATGTTTTAATATTGAACAGGTTAAATGTACCTTTTAAATGCAAGCTTATCAGCTAATCCATTATTCTAATGCGTTTTTAAGGGTGGTCCCCTTGGCTCCGTTTTACAATAAACTTCTCTTGGGTAAATCATAGTTGCCACTGGTGATGCTGGTTCCTTCAAACTCACATGTGACCATTTCAGCACTGACATATCATTCCTGGCTTCTGTGCAAAAGGTTAAGGTTAGATTGGGCCATCTCTTTCATCAAAGAAAGTATATCTGTAGTACAGATTGGTAACTAGTGTCCCTTATTGGCCTTGCATCCATTTTTTACTTTGCATCGTCACCTTAGTTGTTGGCCAACTCACCAGCGATACTGATGATACTAGGCTGATACATAGTATCTTTATGCTTGATCATGGTAAGCTTCTCAGGAATGAGACTTGGGAGTTCTTGCACAGTTACGGACAGCACCTCAGAACTTGCGTTTGTATTGGAGTTGTAATTTAAAGAGGTGGTTTTTCCTTGTTGGCTTCAGGGCTTCTGCGATTGACTGATTACTCAGTATTAAATCTAGGCGACAAGGATTCTATGGCTAGGGGAGGTGAGATTATAGCTGTAGTGATGACGTCATGGGTTGATCTTAGGTTAACAAAAATATGTATTAGGAAAAAAATTATAATATAACTGAACTGATTCAAGCATAATCATGGAGCTTCTGATGGGCACTATTGAAAAACTCAATAGCCATTTGTGATGCCCCTCAGGAAGCTGAAATGCAATATTGGTGAACTGCATAGAGTAAACGTTCAACAAATCAACTGAGATCTCTCTATTGGCCACCACTTGCGCCATGCAGTTAAGTTTTCAATGTTTTCCTAGTTTATCGCCTTCCTCACACTTTCTGAGCCATCACAATTCATGTGGTGGAGATGGTGATGCTCAGCTTTATCAAGCGCTACCTTTGCTTCAAGGAGGAAATTCTACTTCATCTTAATATGACTGTTGTTTGCGCTCTTTGTGAAACAGCCATCTCCCATATATATCAGTTGCATTATTCACCCTTGACGTCAGTGTCAGGGTTGAGACACAGCTACTTTAGGCAATTTCTTAAATGCCTCAAACTGAGGTTCAAGTGGTTGTTGCTTAATATGTGGTTTTAATTGCATTAGAGAGAAGGAATTAAGCAAGGGCTTGAGTTTATCTATGCCTTTATCAAGCTTCATGTATAAACTTTCATCTTCCTCTTCCGCTTTCCACTATTCTTACTGAAGTGTATTTTGTTACTATATAAATTATAGCTCAATTATTCTTTTGACTCAGTTTCTTTTTCAGCCTTTTCGCCTCAAAGCAACTAAAATTTGAGGTTTGGACAGCATCCTGGGAGATTACCCCTTTATCATCCTCATCACCTGTGATGAAAGGATCTTGATCATAACCATCTCGCTTAGTCTTTGACCAAAATGGGAAAAATCCTTCTCATCATCCTCAAGTTAAAAAATGGATGAGTAATAAGATTTTTCAGTTTCTCCCATGTGAAGTTTTTTAGAATCTTTTTCTTGGGAGTCAAATTGACGTCATTATCACAAAAACGGCAATAAATAATGTCACCATCACAGTTTCAGTTTTAAAACTCCAAAAAGATCTTCTTCTTATTGTTACCTCCAAACTGCTTTGATGATGTGGGGTGACTGAGCTTGTCCTAGATCTTCCTCCCTTTGATGGTTCATCTCCCATTTTTCTGCTGACCCCAATTCTCCGGTAGGACAGCTGCCTCTATCCAAGGTGAAGCCAAAATGGACATCAAGGCCAAAAATGACCTAGAGGCGTTGTAGGAGGAGCAGGAGCGCATACCTCCAGTTGGTGCACAAGGCCATTTTGATGGACTAAAGGCTGCAGAGTTGATAAGAAGGTAAACGCAAGTGAAGTTCAATCAATTTTCTTTTCTTCTTTTAATGTGCATAATTAGCTATATAAAGTATATGTTTATTATTATTTTTTTATTTTCTTTTCTTTTCTTTTTTCCTTATTCTACTTAATTGTTTTTATCTTTTTATTTTATAATTATTACTTTATTATTAAATTATCATTATATTATTATTGCTGTTTTCTCCTATGAGTCATTTTTTTAGAGCAAAGGAAGTGTCAAGTTGAATTTGAACATTCAATTAAAATGTACAGAAGGAAGAGATGCATAAATACAATCAGAATTTTTGAGTGAGCATCACAAATGGAGGTACTTCACCAAAGTGAATTTTCCAAGGGTATCAAACGCCGCAAAAGAAGCTCATGGTAGCCATGTGAACTAAACTAAATGAAAAATGTAAGTCCTTATTGAAGGGTACTTGAAAATTCTACACTAGCATATTATACAATAATTACGACACTCACTCCCCTCCTCCCCTGTTAAGCATGAGGTTAAAGTGAACTTCAAGGTCAAACACCCAGAGATATTGTTGGCGATTACCAAAAAAATAAAGATTTAGTTTCGAAAATGCTGACTTTAAAAGGTAAAAACTTTTTGCTAAAGATTTTAGACATTAACCTTCACCACAGCAAAGCAGGTGGATGCTGAGGTAAAGGTCATTATTGAGGTAACTGCCAGAGGTATGCCCACCACATCAAGGTTGTCATGGGGGAGATGACATCATAGTGGGGACCAACCCCAAGGATAAGGCTGGGCGCCAGGAGGCCCAGAAGGTGAAGCTTCAGGCCCTCCCTGACCTCAGGCACGCACTAGACCAACGTTGGGTACAAGCTAAATATGCCCAGGAAGGTACTAGTGAGGTGCCAAACACCCAGCCCCTTACATTGGCCCATTCATTAAAATGAATCGTTTATATAATGAATGCAGACGGTTTGGTTGGTTTAGTCAAGGAATGGGGTTTTGAAACCCATTCCATTTACTAAATCACACGTTTGGTTCAGTTCCAACTTCAATTGATTAAACAAGTTAAGTCAGTTTCAGCATATTCTACCGATCTGGATGATGGTGTATGCCTATTGGTGGGTCAAAGCTTGGGCCCACTTCAGCAAACCCTTATTCCCATGTCATAGTTTAATTCTGTTTCCCATGATCATCAATCCTTGTTTGTCGACTTCCCATTAAATATTTTATATCTTTCCATTTTGTTTATGTTATTCTGAATGATCCTGTGCACAGACCTCTTTGAGGAGGTCTTGCGCTACATTAACCCTATTTTTTTAGTACTAGTTGGTACATTAACCCTATTAATTTACATATGTTCAGGTTTACCCTAGTGAACCGTTGGTTTTCCAGGTTCCCTCCAACCTGGCCCACATACTCCTTTCTCCTTGGTTCCCACGCGGCATTTATTGGTGTGGGAATTCTTATAATGATTGCACTCTTTCCCATGAGTTATTAATGCTCCAGCACCTTCTGCTGGGCTCTAGTTGCTTTGATATTAATGGCTAGTTTCTTTGCATTGGCTCCGTGCACTGAGCACCACCATGCTGGAAACAGGAGAGTTATAGACACTCTCCTTGCATTAGTCGACCAATCTTATAAAATTATTTTCATGAAGTTTTTCCATGTGGGACTTTTCTAAAGTAAAAACAAAGGGCGCCAGCTGAAGGCCTCAGCTGTGGTTATCCACAACACTGTTTTTCTTTTTTTCTGAATGTTGGAGCAGCTCGGCATTATTATGGTTGCCTTCAACTGGAAAGTATCTACCCTTTGTGCTCATACCTGGTGGATATGGACGCTTTGATGTATGAAAGTTAGATTCCCCAACTTTCCACCAAAATAATCAATTCCAAATTAAATAAATGAGTTTTCCTTCGACCAAATGTTCAGTCAATGCCAGCGGAATCAGCACAGATGGGCCTGGGGGTGTTGCCTTGGATAACATTGGGCATCCATTGCAGATCAACAGATAGGGTCATTCGCGTCAGAAAACGCGTTTTATAACGGAAACCTTATCTCTACCTCTGAACCATTTATTAGTTCATATGGCCTGGATGAGGACCCTATTCCGGTATATCAAATTACCCCTAAGAACCCACGGTTGACCCCTTTCATTATCTGGGGCTCTCAGGAAGTGGAAAATGAACTTCGTCTTAAATATAATCATGTATATGCACCTGCGGAAGGTGTGGTAGGATATGTGGCCTCAGTAGTAAGAGTGGCACACTATCCCTTCACCTTCTATGATTCTAAAACATACCCTGAAGGCTTGCTCACGCCAGAGGAAGGGTTTTCAGGAGAGTAGTGACGTTTTCTGCCCTGAATAAATCCTATTCTGGATACTTCTTATTGACCGCTACCCTCACATCCCCTTGGAGAAATTCAGCACAACTATTTTAGTGGATACCGGGCCTCTAATAACTTTATTGACCAAGACCTTGCTGACTACCTTGAGTTGAGTTAATCACCAGGTGGTATGGTTAGAGGGGGCTTTTCAAGGTATCCGTGCGCTGAACATCTTGGGATTAGTGGACTAACAGGTGGGCGCCTATCTTCTGTCACACCATTTTCAAGCAATCAGAAACCTCTTTTTTAGTACTAGATGGTCGCAATCAGAAACCTCTTGTTCCCCATTATTTTGGGTGTGGAGTGATGGAGATAGTTTGACTTCAGGACTAATGTGAAAGAAAACACTCTCTTTGTCTTTGTTAAATGGGCACAGGCTGATTGTTCCTTTGTCGGAGGATAACGACCAGGGCAAATTGCCCCATTGGCCCAATGTTCAAACTCTTCATCTGGCCCCTTTGCTGAAGCCCACTGTGGAGGTTCCCCTACCTTCCTATTTGGAGGGGTTGGAATCTTCTTTTGATGCAGCATCCACTAACACACTTCCTGAGAACTCAGAGTTTGATTGTGACTTCAAGCTCACTGTGAATTTGGTGCGTATATCTTCCCCCATTTACCCATTGACTGTTCAGGAGGAAGAGGCGTTGGATGTGTGGGTGAAAAATCAGTTAGCCAAAGGTGTGATTTTTAAGCGTACCTCCCCTGTATGCTCCCCACTTCTCATTGTTGAGAAGGCTGATGGTAATCTATGCCCGTGTGTAGACTATGGATCCTCAACAACGTTACTGTACCAGACCATCATCCCATCCCTTTGGATTCAAAGATTGCGCGCTATGTGGAGAAGGTGAAGGTCTCTCCAAGCTGGATTGCCTCAATGCGTAAATAAGATCCGGATAAAGAAGGGCCAGGAGTGGTTAACTGCATTCCGCACCAGAAAAGGAATATTCCAGTTTCGGGCCATGCTCTTTGGCTTAGGAATGCCCCTGCCATCTTTCAACGCCGCATTGATGCTGCGTTGGGAGACTTGTTGGGTGTATGTGCGGTTGCCTACATGGATGAAATACTAGTGTTTTCCACTGATCAGGAGTCCCATAAAGTACATCTTACTCAAGTGGTGGAGAGGTTGAGGGCCACCCACTTACGCTAAAAAACAGTAAATGTAAATTTTACAAGTCCTAGGTCACTTTTCTGGGCAACGTCATGTTCGACCAAGGACACATGATAACTTCAGACAAGGATAAAGCTATCCGTCTGTGGCCTGCCCCCACATCAGTCAAGTTTTTGAGGAGCTTCTTGGGGATGTGTATGTTCCTCAAGAAGTTCACCTCCAATCTTTCTGAGGTGGCAGCTCACTTATACAAGGCTAGCAGTGCCAAGGTGCTTCATTGGTCCCCCATTTTTGAGGATGCTTTCCAAGCAATGAAGTGCATACTGTTGTACACATCTGTTCTTAACCATGTTGACCTTCAAAGGAGTTCACTATGTCTACTAATGCCTAACGTCGCCATAGCGGCTGCCTTGTTACAAGTAGGTGAAGATGTGATAAAGCATCCAGTGGAATATTTTCCTAGGAAAATGTCTTTTCCAGAGTTAAATTACGCCGATTATGATAAAGAGTTACTGGCAGTGGTGGAGGCGCTGAATTATTGGCGTCACCACTTTCATGGCTCATCCCAACCTTTCTGGGTATGTATAGACCACCATGCCTTACTGTACTTCCGCGCTCCTCATTCCTAACCCCACGACATACCTGTTGCCAGGAGACCCTTGCCAATTTGCATTCACGTATGAGTTCACCAAGGGCAAGGATAATGGTTTGGCGGATGCTTTGAGCTGTAACCCTGCTTTAGCGCCCGATCCCAAGGAGGTAGAAGTTCATAACTCACAGTTGATAATTCCACAAAATAAAATTGTGTCCCAACTTCCCTCTCCCCCTGCCAGCGGGCCAGCGCTTGCCCCTCTGGAAAATGCAAAGGAATATTGTATGTTCAGAAAGGTAATCCTTTCTCAGCCGTTGGCAACTGAATATACTATGATCCTTGCTAAGAGCGCTTTGAATCAAGAGGATCTCTCCAGGGGCTATCACGTGAAGGATGAGATGGTGTGGTTTCAGTGGCGCCAATGGGTTCCTACTGGACCACTGCACCTAGAAATCATCCAAGCCATCATGATGGACTCACCGTTGGTCATCCTGGTAAAGCAAAGACGTTGGAGTTAATATGACGCACGTACAATTGCAAGGGCTTGCCTGCCCAGTTGGGGCGGTATTGTAAAGAGTGCCTGATATGCAATCAAATGAAAGCCAATCTTCAACCTTTAGTGGGGTTTTTGATACCAGTACAAAAGGCTGAAGGGCCCTGGACTTCCCTATTGGTGGATTTCATTGTGTATTTACCTATCTCTGATGGTCATGGATGCCATCATAGTGGTGGTGGATGAATTTACAAATTTCGCCCACTTTATTCCTTTCAGAATGACAATAACCGCGGCTGAGATGGCCAGGCGCTTCGTCACACATGTCTTTGCGCTCCATGGGGTTCCCCAAGAGATTATCAGTGACCAGGGACCCCAATTTAGCTTCATCTTTTGGGAAGAGTTGTGTAAGACTATTCAGATTTGCCCCTGGCGTTAAACTGCCTATCACCCCCAATCAGATAGGCAGACTGAACGAGTGATCCAGTGCTTGGAGAAGTTCTTGTGGTGTTACACCGCCGCGGATCACCCAGATTGGTATTCTCACCTTCCAATAGCCCAATTCAGTTACACAACGCTTTGCTTTTGTTTATCAGTTGTTCCCCTCTTTTCGACAGCCATGGCTTTAACCCTGACTTTAACATTGAGCCCAGCTGTGGTTCTAAGGTTGAAGCAGTGATGGACTTTGCCAAGACTATCAAGAAGGTCCACCAGGGGGTTTCCACAAGTTTGGAGGCGGCAATTCAAGTTCATAAGGAGAACGCTTATGGAAAGTACCTAGTAGGTCCAGTGTATAAGGAAGGGGATCTCGTGATGCTTGATGCTCGCAACATCCCTATCAAGCAGCCATGCAAGAAGCTGGGACCAAAGAGGATTGTTCCTTACTGCATTGGTACAAAGGTGGGCCATGCTCATACCAGCTAGATCTTCCCTCTTCATTTTGGATATTCTCTGTCTTCCATGAGAGCAAATTGATGTTGTTTGAGGGCCCCCACCAGAGACTCCTGAGGCCTATCTCGTGGATGGGGCGCAAAAGTGGGAGGAAGAAGTAGTTGCCTCCTGCCACATTAAAAGAAGACTGGAGTATCTGGTGTGGGATCCGCCAATGGATGCCACAAATAATTTATTAAATTGAGATATTTACTTTTTAATAAAAGTAATAAATAACACTTTGTAAAGTTTTTTTATGTTTTTTATTATTTTAAGAAGGCAAAACCAGAAAAGGTCCTTTTCTCAATACTAGTTTTTCCTATTTAAACTAGTTCAGACTTTGAGACCATTGATATTTGAAGTAAAAGAATGTAAAGCTCAGTTATCTAAATTAGGTAAAATAGGCTTTCGGCCTATCAGATTGAAGATAAACTTTTTGAGGCAAAACCAACCTGTGCGGTAACAATTTGATGAATTGTATCCAATCATCAGCGAGTAAATCATTTCACCTCGGTGGTGGTCAAACTCATGTGGTAATGATTGGTTAATTTTTACCCTATCATCGTCAAGTAAAATCTTCACATCTCGGTGGTGTTTGACTCAGATGGTAATGATTGGGTAATTTGGTGGTGGTTGGACCTGTATGGTAATGATTGGCTAATTTTTACCCTATCATCATCAGGTAAAATCTTTGCACTTCAGCGGTGGTTAGGCTTGGATGGTAATATTTGGTTAACTTGCACCCAATCATCAACAGGTAAAACCTTCTCACCTCGCAGAGGTTCAGATCCATGCGCTATTGAACTCCTCAAATTTGGCTGAGAAGTCAGAGTAATCCTATTGTTAGTATTTACTTTTTTAAGCCAATTTTTGTGGTAAATAGTATTTTTGTTGGTTAGGATTCCACTGAGAATCTGCCAAGGTCTTTTCACCATTTGTACTTATATCATTGTTGACTACAATATTCGTTGATGATTGGCTAGGAGATGGGCCAATCATAATAGCAGATTCAGGAGCCCTAATACTTCCAACATTCTTTTTCTTAAGTCAAGAAGGAGAATGTCCAACATTGCCCTTAAGAATGTTGGAAGGGGTGTAGAATCAAAGGTAGCAGCCATGTGCCCGGATTATAATAATTCTTGTAGCCAAAGACTTTATGGAATACTCATCTCCTCTCTTATGCATAATGATAAAGGGCCCCTCCCAGTTTGATCCAAGTTTGCCATTTTGGGGAGCTATATGATTGCAGTGATATAAAACCCTATCTGACACTTGGTAAGAAGGTAGAGGAGCTCAGGGCTCATTGGCAGCTTGGCTTTTTTAGTCACTGTTTTTGTTTGGCTAGACTTTCCAGCATATAATTTTTCATCCTCAGTGTGCGAAGGTTTAGACCGAGGTTTATGAGGGGTAGCATCCTTGGAAGAGCGATCCTCTTGAGCCTTGGGATGAGAAACAGTTACCTCCACGGTCTTAAAGGTAGACTTCTCTTTTTTAGGCTGTACGTTAGAAGCTGGAACTTTTCCTTTGAAGTTGGCCTTGCTTAAGAGATCAATGGGGTTTTGAGCTGTGACTTCCATGTCAAACACTCGTTGTTCCCCTGGCTTATTCGCCACCTTATCTGCTGCAAAAATTGGAATACCATTGCTAGCCTCCACGGAATCGTGCAATTTCTTAGTGTTGCACCTGGAGGTGACATAAGACAAAGTGGAATAGGGGTGTTCAACTAGGCGGGTGTAGTCATTCTTGATGAGCTCTTCGTTGGATAAGACTAATGGAACTTCATAGTTCATTAAGGATAAGGACCCTTGCTTCATGTTGATGATACCTTCATAATCATTCATAAACAGAGTACCTATCAGCATCTCATAATCGTTATTTTCCAAAGCCACTGCGGGAGCTGATAGAATAAACTTCCTAATACGAATGGGAAGGGATGAGTAAGCACTCAGCATGCAGGTGTTGTTAGGACCAGCGGTTCCATAGTCTTGATTGTACTCCAAGTCAGGTGCAAGCTGGATCTTTTTCCTCAGCTTGGAGGAGATTATGTTCACTGGAGAGCCTGTATCTAAAATAGCCGTCACCAAAACTTTTCAGATAACCACTTTGACCTTCATAAGTATCCCCCCAGAAGTGGGAAATAGCGCTAAGACCTCCTTAAGATGGAAATTGGAGGTTAATTTGCACGCGGTCTCGGGGTAATTTTCCTGGATGGACTGCATGGTATGGCCATGCTGGATAGGGCGAATAATGCAAGACAACACCTCATCAGCATTGCTGGCAGTATCAATATTGATAGGCTCCCCTAGAACTTGATGGAGGGAAGTATCCTCAGGTATGGTGGCTTCATCCACTCTCCCAGCATTTAGGCGATCAGGGACCTCCACTTCCGCGGGAGCTCCCAACAAGTAGTACCCAATGTTATCATAACCCCCCTCAGAGTCAGCCTCAGTGGTATTTTCAACCATGGGAAAGGCTGTAATTAAAATGGGGTTGACAGCCACGAGAAGTGGGATAATTGGCTTTGCTTTAACCGGCATTTTTTTAACCCCAGTAGTCCTATAGGATATACCCTTAAAGCGCGCACTTATGGACTGAGCGGAAGGGAAAACCACAGTAGAGATCTCCGTTTTGCATGAATGAGGAATGTCCTTTTTAAGTTGCACCAAAGAAGCAGGTTTTGTGGGGAGGATAGGCACAAGTAGCCTCACCTCCAACGGTTCAGCAGGCTCCAGCTCATCTAAAGGAATATGAGTGACGTCTAACAAGACCTCTTTTATATCCCAGAAAGTTGTGAAGTAGTGCTTCACTGATATGATATGCCTGGCGAAAGAGGGTTGTTAAGCTAACCCTGTTGATATGTCGGCAATGGCGTCATCCAGGGTAAGCAGGTTAGACGTAGCTAACCTTTGAGCAGTGAGATAGAACCGCTCAGCAAAATAAAGAGAGGGTTTCACCCTCGTACATGGCAAGGCGCAAGAAAGCCTGTTTTTCCCTGTATAAGCTCTGCTCAGATCTGAATTCAGCCAAGAGGGCCTTCTTAACATCTGGCCAGATGTGCTGAGGATCTAGGTGAGGAAAAATCAGCTCTTGGGATTTTTGGCTTAAACAGGGAAGGATGTACTGAACTTTCTGTTTGTCAGTGGCGCCTTCCATCGCAGCTTCATAAACGTACAGAAAAGAAGCAATGCTCCCTTCACCCAGGATGTATATATCCTTTATGGGTAGTTTGAATGGCCGTTGCTCTAGCTCTTTGAGACGGGAGAAAGAGCTGGCTAGTTGCTTCTTAAGAGCAACTAGTCGTAATTCAGGAGAGCTGCCCACGTTGACAGCATCCATAGCTTTGATACTTTATCGAATTATTCAGGAATTTGACCCCTGTAGTGGCACCAATTTGTAAGATAAGCCAATGGATGCCACAGATAATTTATTAAAGTGAGATATTTACTTTTTAATAAAAGTAATAGATAACACTTTGTAAAGCTTTTTATGTTTTTTTATTATTTTAAGCGAGCAAAACCAGGAAAGGTCCTTTTCTCAATACTAGTTTTCCTATTTAAACTAGTTCATATTTTGAGACCATCGATATTTGAGGTAAAAGAATGTAAAGCTCAGTTATCTCAATTAGGTAATATAGGCTTTTGGCCTATCAGATCGAAGATAAATTTCTTTTTGGCAAAAACCAACCCGTGTGGTAATGATTTGATAAATTGTATCCAATCATCAGCGAGTAAAATCTTTTCACCTCGGTGGTGGTTAACTCATGTGGTAATGATTGGTTAACTTTTACCCTATCATCAATGAGTAAAATCTTTACGCTTTGGCGGTGGTCAGACTCAGATGGTAATTATTGGGTAATTTGGCAGTGGTTGGACCTGGATGGTAATGATTGGCTAATTTTTACCCTATCATCATCAGGTAAAATCTTTGCACTTTGGCGGTGGTTATACTCAGATGGTAATGATTGGTTAACTTGCACCCAATCATCAATGGGTAAAATCTTCTCGCCTTGCGGAGGTTCAGATCCATGCGATATTGAACTCCTCAAATTCGGCCAAGAAGTCAGAGTAATCCTATTGTTTAAATTTAAATTTATTGCGAGGAAGGCCAACCATGGGATGGACACTTCCGAATTTGACCTGAGAGAAACAAAACTTAGTAACAGGGAAGGCACCCCAGAGAAGTGATGCTATCTCTTGTTGCCAGCGGGGACGCCACTATGGGGAGGTGGAGGGAACGTGTAAAGGGCCGTAGCCACTATTGAACACATGTGGAGTAAAGGGTCTGATTTGATGAACCATACTGGGAACCAGGAGGAGACCAGCTGTCAGCGACGTGGTGGGAGGTACCCAAACATCCACGCCCGAAAGTGGTCCACCAAATGAGACCAGAATCTGTGGACAGCTTCTGGGAGTGTGGGGATGGAGCCAGCGATGGCATCCAAGACAATTGTGTGGATAGTCCACATGGAGATTGCAACCACCAGAGCATGAAGGGAGGGTGGAAGGGAGAGGCCATTGATAAAGCAAACATATCTCTTGACAGACTGAAGGGATGTGTTTGATCCTGGCCCAGCAGACGTTGAACTTCGCGCCATACCACTTTAGAGGTAGGACACTTCTCCAGGCGGTGGAACAGCGTTCCATACTGGCCACACATGACGCAGGATGAGTGTAAAGCGTTAGAGCGCTCAGCCATATGGCACACGCCTCAGGCAGTGCCACACATGGGAATAAATTTGAGGCTGCAACAGAGGATGGTGTGCATATTTCAAGATAGTTTTTTGGGTCTCAATGGAGCAAGGGATGTCCATCATGTCCAGGTAGTCCACCCTGGATAGGACATGGGGCCGTGTGGGGATCACGCCATCTTGGATGGGTAGCCCCTGTACCTCTTGTGAGAACTGAGGAGAGGGGCGGCCTCTCTGGGCTGTGTGTCCGCTAAAACGAATTCTCCACTCACCGCTCCACATGGAGAGGAGGATTCGTTTGTAGTCGGTTTTAGTCCCGTGAGGACCTGTGGCCAATGGGTGTGAAGCCAGGTATTTCATCAAGGAGTGAGGGTTCGATGGATTGTTAAGGCCCAAGGCATGGGAGAACTTGGAGTGGGCTGCGCGGGACCAGTGTTGGGAGGGGAGCGTAAAGCAGTGACGGCCGCAATCCAGGTGCCCAAGATCTTGGCAGCATGGGCAAAGAAGTCAAGCAGGCCCATGCCACCATGATGATGAGGGCCAAACATGACCTCAAGCCGTACTGGTGGTGGGCGGCCTGACCAAAGCCATCCTTGAAGAAGGGAATACAAGGATTTGAAAAGCTTGGGTAGAAGGGGATGGCGTAAGCTCCAAACCAGACTTTGGAGAGGAGCATAGATTTGGCTAAAACAACCCTGCCAGTGAGGGTAGTAGGGTGGGCTCTGAGGGAGGCGATGTGCTTTGTCACGTTGTCTAGAATATGACTTTCTACTACTGCTGATGCGTACCCGCCTGCCTCCACCCACACGCCCAGATGGCGGACCAGCCCTATGGTAGAACGTGGCACGAAGGGGAGCACCAGTGGGGTGGTGAGGGGTGAGCTTGGAGGGCGAGCACGTGTGCGAGCATATGGGCTGGGCTGGGCACTGGTCGCTGGGGCCCAGCAGGTTTGATACCAACCAAGGAGGATGATATCGTTTTGGAAGCATTCAGTGCAGCATTACTTACCCTGGAATACTCCTGGATGAGAGCTTCAAGTGCGCATGCATCTTTATTAGACACCCCAACCACACAGTCATCTGCAAATGCCATCATCTTGACTGGGGCTTGGCCTAGCACATGGACCCCAGTGAGTTGGGCAACACGTTTCGAAGTATTGGGTCAAGGCTGAAGTTGTATAAGAGTGGGCTAAGGGGGTCCCCTTGTTGCAAGCCCCTTTGAGGGTGGACTACTTCTGTTAGGAAGCCAGGGACAAGCACTGCCATTGTTGCAGATTCCGTGAGCAGCATTACCCAGTTGATGAAGTGAGGGGTAAGCGGAATTGATGGAGGCAGGCCCTGAGGGATTTCTAGTTTACTCTATCATAAGCCTTCTGTTGGTCCAAGAATACAAGTGCCCCAAAGGCTGTGGACTGGCATGCGTTAGCCACAGAGTGCATGTTGTCCCAAATCGACCTTCTGGGTATGAAACCGAATTGTTCTGGGGAGATGGTGGCAGATGCTACAATTCCTAAACGGTTAGCCATGATTTTTATTAAAAATTTTGTATCCGTGTTAGTTAAAGAAATGGGGCGCCAGTTGACTGAGTCTAGCTTGTCCCCTTTCTTGAAGAGTGTGATGGTGAAGGCCTCTTGTCCTCCTGGTAGGAAGCGCGTTTCCAGTAGGCTCTGGTTAAGTGAGGCAAGCAGCAGTGGGGATATATATTTGAAGTACTTTTTATAGAATTCATATGGAATGCCATCTGGGCCTGAGCATTTCTGATTTGATGCACCGCGGATGGCTGTCCATAGTTCATTTGTAGTAATCAAATTCATTATTTCTGGGTATTGGGAAATGGTGCAGATGTGGTTTTGGTCGAAAAATTTCGCCACTTCAGCCAGCTGAATTGGATCAGATTGGTATAACTTGGAGTAATACTTTTGTATTTTGATTGTCACTTCAGCTGGCGTATCCACAATGGAATCATTCGATCTTTGCACCTGTGGGCAGGCCACGCTCTGGCGTGGTGCGAATTTTTTTATACAAAATATGCTGTGCACTTGTCGCCTTCTGTAATGCATCTGGACCTATATTGAACACAAACCCAATGTTTGTGTTGCCTTTTGAGCGCGTTGAGGTGGGCGGCTGCTTCCACACACTTCCAGCCCCATGCAGGGCTATATCCTGTAGCTGAGATGTTGAACTCAAGGTGTGCCAACTCTTCCAGAGTGCACCAAATGACAGCCAATGTGGCTTGTGAGCGTCGGGAGGAGAGGTGGCAAGAGTGGCGGATGGTATCCTCTTTGAAGGCTGCCCATGTGGAGATGGGGTCCGTGCGAAAAGGTAATAAACTCTTTTGCCAAAGTTGCTGATTCCACCCAAGTGGAAAATCCTGGTGACGCAAGTTTGGGAGGGCGGAGTTTGCACCAATGTGGGGCCTTAGCCACTGTGACTGGTAGGTGGTAGGTTATTGAGACCAGCCGGTGGTTGGAGAATTCAATTTTTGTTTTTTGAAGTGGGAAATGTGAGGTTGGAACTTCGCCTGTGTAAGGATAAGGTCAATGTGGGTCATGGACCTTAATTGGCTGTTGTGGACGTGAGGGCACATAATGTTTTTGAGCAGTGGGGCTCACCGCGGCAGCGCATCCATTAACCCATGGGTGGCCTTTAGAACGCGAAGTTCTACATGGCCCTGAGGGGCGTGGGAGGAGGAAGGCCAACAGTCAGTGGGTGTGTTTAGCCAACAGTTCATATCGCCAACTACGAAAGGGTCTGAGGGCAATGGGAGGGATTTGACTGATGAGAAAAATTCCTGATGCTATCATGCACAGGTTGGGGCATAGATGTTGACAATAGCATGTGCCACTTTGGCCCATGAGAATGTGACAATGTGACTCGGCCATTTAGGAAGGATTCCAATGATAAAAATTTGAAAAAATTGTTAACTAGCACCCCACAGTGCTTTGACCAAAAGGATAGGGATGAGAGGAGCATGATTTTCCAAGAATCCTTGGAAACTTGCGGACAGTGGGACTCCTGGATGCCCGGGATATCCACGGGTAAATTTTTTTGTAAAAAACTCAGTTTCCTAGCCTGGGACGGTGAGGCCTTTCGATCTGGCGATAATTAATGTCCCTAAAGTGAAGGTTTCCCCCATCACACCTTAGGTGTGAGGGGTGGGCACCTGGGCCCACTAGCCTCCTTTAGATCCCCACAGTCCTTCACAGCAGCGCGGGTGTTTGCAGCAACGCTATCAGTAGTTTTGTTGATTTTAGCAGAAAGGTTCGCGTTGGCTTATGCCTTCACTTTTTGTTTCCCCAACGTTGAACGAATTTTTTGTGGTGCAGATGAGTTTGGTGCACCTACAAGCGGGTCAAAATTTTTTTTCAGGTAAATTGACCCCAATTCAGTTTCAACCAGAGCTTAATTGCAAAGATCAGGTGAGATCAAGTCACCCATTGGATCCTCAGATTGGGTGGCCCAATCGGCATGGGCTTCCCAATCTGATGGGTTAATGGATTCCAGAGTTGCTTCTGCCATGAAGGTCTCAATGTCCTCCTGGCGTTGGGAGTGTGGTATAGCAGTGGTGACTTTGGCCGCTTCCTTGGCCGTGGCTCTGAGGGCCTGCTTGGCCTTCTTCTGCTCTTGCAGGGAAATATGTTTTACCAGTAGGTAGCAACCTTGTGCTCCCCACGGAAAGCCTCTTTGGTGCTTGCGGTTGGTTTGTAGTGTGCTTCTCTGCTGGCCATGGCCGCTGAGGGGTGCTCCTGGAATGTGATGCCCTCCTTGGTGGGGCATGCGTGTGCCTTATGGCTGAACACGTCACATTGGGTGCAGATGGGGGGTGCGCTGTCCATGGTTACCCGGAAAGGGTGGGTGGTATGCCCTTCAATATCAATATATGTGGAGTGTGGGATCTGGGTTAGGTCCTTTGTGATCTCCTCAGTTGGGGTCGGAACTGCGATGGATTTGCCGGTGCACAGGTGTGGCATCTGCATAAAGCGTTGCATCTTGAAAGATTGTATTTAGCTATAAACAGTGAAATTATCTTTCTGGTGTTGCTCCAAAATGGCACGTTTTACCGTAGTAGGCAAAAAGTCAAATGTGAGGAAAATTTGGTTGGATTTTGTCCATCTGGTGCATTTGGTTTCGATGACCCATTGCCCTTTGGGGAGGTCAATCACTACGCGCACCACAGCATCTTCATCTGCTGCCTCCTTGTTTTTAAACTGAGGTCCAGCCAACCGCATGACATGGAGTGAGATGCGATGTACACGGCAATTGGGAAAAAAGTGTGCACATCCCCACAAAATTTTTCCCATAGAACTGTTTGTTGGATGTCTAGAAACACATGGACTCCGTATTCCACTGACGGAGTGGTTGGGAGTGCGGCGTATTGATGTACTGGTTGCATCGCACTTAACAGATGAGGATTTCTGGGGAAATAGTGACTGCCAGTTTTTTATTATTTTTTTTTATTCCGCCAGTTTCTCTGGGGCGTTTTTTAAACGTTTGAGGCTGCAGCCTACCACCTGCTTCTCTTACCTTACTTGCCCAACTGCTCCCTGAAATGGGCGCAGATTAATCTCCTCTGTGAGATTATCAAACTAGAAGCAGACTTGATTTGAATAAGTTACAAAAGTGATTGCAACGAGAGAGAAAAGTTTTAGTAATCCTATTGTTAGTATTTACCTTTTTTAACCAATTTTTGTGGTAATTCGGGCTTTTTCCATTGATTATGATTCCACTAAGAATCTGCCAAGGTCTTTTCGCCGTTTGTACTTATAACATTGTTGACTACAATATTAGTTGATGATCAGCCAGGAGATGGGCCAATCATAATAGCAGATTCAGGAGCCCTAATACTTCCAACATTCTTTTTCTTAAGTCAAAAAGGAGAATGTCCGACATCTGGTATCCTGGAATGGCTTTGACACTGCAGAGAATATCTGGGTTCCAGCGCGCAACTGTGTGCATGCCCAAGATCTGATTGAAGCCTTACACAACCATTTCCACCAGGCTGCTGGATCTCAACCCAAACTGACCGTTGCCACCATGAATTTGGCCCCTGTCCACAAGAACTTTTTCCTTGCACTTCCCCTAGAGGGGGTTGAGCCCCATTGGGAGGAGAGGGTAATGTCATGGGTAGATGACATCATAGTGGGGACCAACCCCAAGGATAAGGCTGGGTGCCAGGAGGCCCAGAAGGTGAAACTTTAGGCCTCCCTGACCTTAGGCACATGGTAGACTAACGCTGGGTACAAGCTAAATATGCCTAGGTTTATACTAGTAAGGTGCCAAACGCCCAGACCCTTACATCATTCCAGGTGTTAAAAAGAATGGTTTACTTAATGAATGCAGACAATTCGGTTGGGTTAGTCAAGGAATGGGGTTTTGAAACCCATTCCATTTATGAAATCACACGTTCGTGTCAAATCTAACTTCAATCAATTACATGATTGAAGTCAGTTTTGACGTATTCTACCAACCTGGATGGTGGTGTGTACCTATTGGTGGGTCAGTGCTTGGCCCTCTTCAGCAAACCCCTTATTCCCCCATCATAGTTTAATTCTGTTTCCCATGATCAACAATCCTTGTTGGGCGACTTCCCATTGATTATCTTCCCATTTTCCCATTTTATTTATGCTATTCTGAATGATCTTGTGCACGGGCCCTGTCAAGGAGGTCTCGAGCTACATTCACCAAACAATTAACAGATGATCTGGTAGCCCCTAGTGAGCCGTTGGTTTTCTCAGGTTCCCTCCAACCTGATCCACTTACCCCTTTCTTCTCGGTGCACTGCGTCATTTTTGGTGTGGGAATTCTTATAATGATCGCACTCTTTACTGTGAGTTAATATTGCTCCAGCACCCTCTGCTGGGCTCTAGTAGCTATGGGTTTTAACTGTTAGTTTCCTTGCGTTGGCTCTGTGCACTAAGCATCACCATGCTGGAAACAGGAGAGTTATAAACTCTCTCCTTACAAAGGTAGACTAAAACTGCTAAAATAAGGAGTGTGACCATTACTTCACCTTCAAAGATCTCCCAACCTATCTCACCATGACTTCGTCAAAGCAGAGTTGATCAAATGCCTTAAAAATATGGAAGAGTGAAGCAGTTCGAACTTCAGCGCTTCAACCTCATGGCAATAATCTTCAGTGGGAAGGCAATCACAGCTATTGACACCAAGCTCAAAGTAGAAGCCAACCCCAATCTGATTTCATGCATCACATAATTCATCTTGCCAGAGGGACAAGCATCCAAACCCTTCAAAGTTACCCTAGAGAAAGCTCCACCCATATGCCAACACTGCCAGGCGCTTAGTCATCAGGCCCAAGCATGCTTTGCTAAAGGCAAGCAGCTGGAGGAGGAGCACTCAGAGGAAATGGATGAAACAGATGAAAATTTTGGAAAACTTCAGGTGGCAACAACGCTGTTCAACTGGGGGGAAAATGGCAAGTACCAGATTGTCAGCCCTGTCACAGCCAAACAATTCAAAGCTGAGGAGAAAGAGACGAGTTGAGAAGAGTCCAGAGAAAGGGCCAAGGAAGCTAAAAAAGTGAATCAGAATCTGGAAACAACCAACAATTATGGAAATGCAAACTGCTTTATGATCCTGAGGGATTTCCCTGAGGAACCAATAGAGAGGACAGCGAACAAGCAGACGCAGGTGGTGACACAGGGGCAAATGCAGCCCATGGGAGTGGGAAATGAACTGGTGCTGGTTCAAGACAGATTTCACAACTTTGGTTACTTACCTATAGTCTCAACAAAAAAATTTAAGATATAAAGATTACAAAAATTTACAGGATGGTCCAGCTACTGATAGAGTGAGTAGGGCCTCATCTTTTTTCAGCTCAGTGGCTCTGAAATCTCAACTGGAAACTAAAAGCTTAAAACGCCTGAATCATGATAGAACTGGGTCAAATGACCCAGAACTATCCAATTAAGGCAAATTGGGCGGATCAGGTAATCTGAACACAATATGAACGTTCAATATCTTAGGGCTGAAGGCCGCCACAACCTGGCCCAATAAAAAACAGCACCTGCAAAACCCTCCGTCTGATATCAACGCAATCCAGGAGAGTCTTACCCTGAGGGGGATGAAACTGAGTGGATCAGGTTGCTCCTCCCAAAATTCTCAGCTTGGTCTACCATCTGAAGGTTCATTACCAAACCAGGAAGGGGCATCACCATTTCATCTTCGATTAATCACTTAGGGGTGTTGAGTCATAGATATCACAATCACTTGTCAAGGAATTAGTACACTCTGGTCAACACCTATGCCACCAAAATCCCTAGTGAATATGCCAAGTTCTTTGACGAGGTGGCCAATTTACAACTACTGGAAGACAGCTTCCTCCTAGAGGACATGAACTTTTGGCTCATGTGGGCCACAAATAGATAACCACAGACATCAATCACCACTGTGGACACCAGGAACTTGCGTTGCTTATGGCTATAATGAAAGTTATTGATGCATGCTCAAAGGGCGTGCCAACCCTCAAGCACATGTTAAGGCCATATGTCAGAGAGGGCGAGCTGCTATTGATGACGCACTTCAACCTAGTCTTCATCCCAGTGACCCTTAAGTGCATGGTAGAAAACTTGAAACAGTTAGTATCACCCACTCAGACCAATTGCTGGTAAGGATTACCTTGAGGTTGGAGACATAGAACAACTGTGTCCAAGAAGGGAGAAGATCCACTAACAAATGGTGTATAATGCTGAGTTTGCCTACTGGTTACTGGTAGGTCCTTGTCCCATGATGTGAGGGACCCCATCAGCAAGGACCCAATCTAGACATGGGGACGTTTGAAAGCTGAAATGGTCACCGCCACAAAACATACATCCTCCAGGAGGCACGTGGGTGGAACATCTTCTCTCAAAGGGCCATCAGCCAATGACCACATCTCTAGAAGAATGCCTAAATCAAGCCACAGCACCAACTGGACGTGAGAATGGGCTCATTGACCCTTGAGATCCATGGTTTCAGCAAGCAAGCCCAGGAGCATTTTGCATTACAGGCAGGAGCAAAACTTGTAGCTGAAAGTGAAAAAACATATAGATTCTTCATGTGCCAGTTTACCATTTGGAAAAATCCCAGACCTAACGGGGTGCTCTGGCTGCACAAGATGGCACTATAGCGCATTCACCAGAAGTGCTATCAGAGTTAACTCACAATTACTACACAAAATATAATTGGATAAGGGCGCTTTACCTCAGGACAACAGGTCATTCCTTGTGAGGGAGGAGAAATTCTGACCCGTGGCACATCAGCCCTTATGGCACCAATAAAAAATTAGGAGCTCAGACCAGCTTTCTTTTGCTTTGATCAACTACATCAAAGCTGATTTTAGTTAAAAAAATACATAAAACCAGCATCCTAAATTGAGCATTTTAATCAAAATGTTGATGCCATCGACGCCTGCTGTCCCAGCTTGGGGTGGTGGTGCACCGCCTTCTGGCATCCTTTGGCCACCGCCAAAGTGCTCCTGGGCTTGCTCTTCTAGCCTTCCCAATGCCACTGGGCGCTACATCCCACCTCAGGACTTAGCCCATCATCTCACAAGCTCACAGGTGGTTCTCTAGAGTCCTTTGGTGCTCTCTCAGAGCAACCTGCTTTTTGGCCACTGGGTCAAATATGGGAATCTTTTTCCAAAGTGAGAATGGCATCATTAAGATGGTCATGGTGGTTTTCAAACCTGCCAGTTATATCAATTTTTGCCCTTTTAATGGCTATTTGACCACAAATTTTAAACCCATTATGATGTGGAAGCAGCATTTAAACTGCAAAATATTTATAAAAAATCCTATCCCCACTGTTGGCATGCAGCTCACATTTGAGGACACTTTGGTGGTCCAATTTTGCTGGGTTACCATCATTTCTTTCCTCCAAACGCCTTTTCCATGAACTGATAGAGGGTTTGGCCATTTATGACACAGAACCCATCTTGCAGTTTGCTTTTCCCAACGGGGCAGGTTAGATGATATGGTCTCACACTGTTGTGACAATCTGCCCTTTCCATAGTAAGACCCACCTTGTGATTCCTCTCACACTGTGATCAGATCTGCACCTGATTACCCTTTCTGGGCGTGTGTCAAAAACGGCTATGCCATATGCTACTTGTGCTTTAAATTAGATCATTGAAGCACATGTGCGTCATGGCTTCCACCTCTGTTGCTTCTGCCACTCCTCCTTCTGGCATCGGGATGGCTGCTGCCTCACCCTAATTTTTTGAATAGGGCGCTATCCTCCCACCACAACCTCAGCTAATTCTGGTGCCGCTTCCAAAGTAACAGGTAATCAAAATTTAAAGCTTTTTTTAAAAAATTCGTCATAATTACAGATTCCTGAGCTGATGGCTGAGAAAGTTTTGGCTGAGCTGCCAGGGTCAACTGTTTGCAGACAATCAGGTTCTACCGATGCACCATCTCCATTGTCTGGCCAAGCATTAGCTGAGTTAAATCTATTTAAATGCCTTTAATGGATTGATGATAGTGGCCGGCCATATAATTTCAAGCCAGATATCACCTTAGAGGAATTTTTTTAAATCCTCCCAGTTTATATACCTGCTGTTTTTTTTCTAAAAATGGTGTATCTAGCCATAAAGGTATAAACAAAATTCAGTAGAATCAGCTGCTGCTCCAGCTAACACCATCCTCTGTCAACATCTTCATGGGGCAATGGAATTCCTTGATAAGGTATTCACATCCCAAATTTCCCTTATGATTTAGATGAGGATTAAAAATCCAAAACTGAGGAGCTCACTTTTGGAGCAAAAACCATACTTTCATCAATGTGGCAAAAATTCTCTGTTTGACCCCAATTATCCCCAAACATATCAGCGCATCAAGTCATTCACTTGTGTGCCTGCTCTCACCACTTTTGTCAGACATTTGTCCTCCCAGATGCAAAACTAAGAATGTTTTAGGTCAAAATCAACCAAAAAGGGGAATGTCAGTTATTTGCAAATTTACAATTCTAAAATGAAGTATTTACATGATATTAACAATGATATTGGCCAAAAGACCATGGCCAATTCTCGGTGAAACCCTGCAAATTAGGGTACCGTTATTTCTAATATATCAGGTAATAAAATAAAGAGCAGTTGGATTACTATGGTCTTGCGTTAGATCCTGGGGTGTTCATCAGATGATAATCTCCCAGGCCAATACCAGGTCTCTTCAGGCACCAATGTGGGGACCACCCCCTTTTATATGCTTGGTGGGGGTCCCCAAGGTAAAATAATTTTCTCAGATGGAGATTGGCTGAATTACATTAATCTGTTACCTCATGGGTACATATTACCAAAAGTTAATTATCCATCCATTGTATAACTAAAGTAATGCAACTATTCCAAGCTTCGACAGGCTGAATGTGCATATTTCCTTATTAAGACTGAAACAAGACGTTCTAAACTTATAGTGGATCCCTTCTATCCTCAATACAGCTTAAATACTGATTGGTCTCATATCAAAGGGTTCATTTTTTTCTTTTCCCACGCTGATAATAAACTTTATAAAAACATAATTCATTTATTATTTTTCTTTCTCGTTGCAAACACTTTTGCAACCTATTCAATTCAAGACTAAATCTAAATTGATAATCTCACAGAGGAGATTAGTCTGCGCCCATGTCAGGGAGCAGTTGGGCAAGCAAGGTAAGAGGAGCAGGCGGAAGGCCCGCGGCCTCCAACGTTCAAAAATGCCCTGGAGAATCCAGCGGAATAGACAAAAATCTCAAAAACTGGCGGTCACAATTTCCCCAGAGATACTCATGTGGCAAGCACGATGCATTCAGTACATCAATACGCCACATTCCCAGCCACTTTCGTTGGTGGAATTTGGAGTCCGTGTGTATCTAGACATCCAAAAAACGGCCTTATGGGAAAAATTTTGTGAAGATTTACACAAAATTTTCCTGACCGCAGTGTACATTGCACCTCACTCCATGTCACACGGTTAGCTGGACCTAGGTTTCAAAAGCAAAATAGCAGCAGATGAGGCTGCAGTGGTGCGCATAGTGGTCAATTTCCCCTGAAGGGCAATGGGTCATCGAAACCAAATGCACCAGATGGACAAAATCAAACCAAATTTTCTTCATGTTTGACTTTTTGCCTACTATGGTAAAACGTGAAATTTTGGAGCAACACCTGAAAGATGGTCTCGCCATATACAGCGAAATACAATTTTAAAATGCAACGCTTCACACTGATGCCACACCTGTGCACCAGCAAAGCCATCACAGATCTGACCCCAAATGAGGAGATCGCGAAGGACCTGACTCAGATCCCGCACTCCACTTTTATTGATATTGCAGGGCATACCACCCACCCATTCTGGGTAACTGTGGACAGCACGCCCCCCATTTGCACCCACTGTGACGCGTTTGGCCATAAGGCGCACGCATGCCCCATCAAGGAGGGCGTCACATTCCAAGAGCACCCCTCGGCAGCCATGGCCAGCGGAGAGGCGCAATACAAACCAACCGCAAGCACCAAGGAGGCTTTCCCGTGGGGAGCACAAGGCTGCTACTATTGGTAAAGCCCATCTCTCCGCAGGAGTGGAAGAAGGCTAAGCAGGCCCATAGGCTGCAGCCAATGAAGCGGCCAAGGCCACCACCACCATCCCACACTCACAACGCCAGGAGGACATGGAGACCTTCGCGGTGGAAGTGAATCAGGAATCCATCATCCAATCAGATTGGGAAGCCCATGCTAAGCGGGCCACTCAATCTGAGGTTCCAATGGGAGATTTGATCTCACCCAATCACTGCACCCAAGCTCTGGTCAAAACCGACTTGGGACCTATCCCAACTGAAAAAAAAATTTTTTTGACCCACTTGACAGTGCACCAAACTCATCTGCACCGCAAAAAATTAATCCGACGTCAGGAAAACAAAAAGTGAAGGCCAAAGCCAATGCAACTCTTTCCGCAAAAATTAACAAAAACCCTGATAGCATTACTGCTAACACCCGCGCTGCTGTGAAAGCCCATGGGGACCTTGAAGAGGCTGGTGGGCTCAGGGGCCCACCCCTTGCACCTAAGGTGCGACGGGGAAACCTTCACTCTAGGGACGTTGAATATCGCCAGACTCAAGGCCTCCCCATCCCGAGCTAGGAAACTGAGCTTTTTACAACACAATTTACCCGTGGATATCCTGGCCATCCAGGAGTCCCACTGTCCACAAGGTTCCGAGGAAGCTTGGAAAACAATGCTCCTCCCATCCCTATCCTTTTGGTTGAAGCACTGCAGGGTGCTAATTCAGAAAAATATTTTTTTCAAATTCACATCCTCAGAAACATTCATATATGGCTGAGTGCTCGTTGTCACCTTCTCGTGGGCTGACATTGTGCATGCAATCATCAACATCTATGCCCCAAATGGTGCACACAAGCATCAGGAATTTTTCTCATCAGTCAAATCCCTCCCACTACCCCCTGATTCTTTCCTAGTTGGCGACATGAACTGTTGGCTAACCTCACCAACAGACCGGTGGCCTCCCTCACCCCATGCCCCACAGGGACACATAGAACTACGCATTTTAAAAGCTACCCTTGGGTTGATGGATGCGCTGCTGTGACATGCCCCACTGCTCAAAAACATGATGCATCCCCACATCCACAACGGCCAATTAAGGTCCATGACCCACATTGACCTTATCCTAACGCCGGCGAAATTCCAACCCCACATCTCCCACTTCAAAACAACAAAAATGGAATTCTCCGACCACCAACTGGTCTAGATAACCTACTACTTACCCATCACAGTTGCAAAGGCCCTACATTGGTGCAAAATCTGCCCCCCGAGCTCACGTCGCCAGGAATTTCCATGTGGGAGGAGGAGGCAACTTTGGCAAAATCGTTTGTTGCACCATTTTGCGCGGACCCCATTTCCACATGGGCAACTTTCAAAGAGGACACCATCCGCCACTATCACCATCTCTCCTCCAGACGCTCACGAGCCACATCAGCGGTTATCTCGTGAACTCTGCTGGAATAGGCCCACTTGGAGTACAACATTCCAGCCACAGGATACAGCCCTGCATGGGGCGGAAGTGGGCTGAGGCAGCTGCCCACCTCAACGCACTCAAAAGGCAACACAAACATCCGGTTTGTGTCCAATACAGGGCCACATGCATCACTAAAGGTGACAAGTGCACCTCATATTTCTTTAAAAATTTTTGCACCATCCCAGAGCATGGCCTGCACACAGGTGCAAAGATCAGATATTTCCATTGCGGACATACCAGCCAAAGTAGCAATCAAAACGCAAAAATATTACTCCGAGTTATACTAAGCTGAACCAATTCAGCTGGCTGAAATGGCAGAATTTCTTGACCAAGCTCATATCCGCACCATTTTCCGATACCTGGAAATAAGGAATTTAATTACTCCAAACGAATTGTGGACAACCATTCACAGTGTGCCAAACTGAAAATGCCCAGGCCCAGATGGCATTCCATATGAGTTCTACAAAAAATAATTCAAATATATATCCCCATTGCTGCTAGCCTCACTTAAACAAAGCCTGTTGGAAACGCGCCACCTACCAGGAGGACATAAGGCCTTTACTGTCACACTCTTCAAGAAAGGGGATAAGCTTGACTTAGCCAACTGGCGCCCCATTTCTCTAACAAACACAGACACCAAAATTTAACAAAAATCATGGCTAACCGTTTAGGGACTGTAGCATCTGCCACCCTCTCCCCAGAACAATTCAGTTTCATCCCCAGAAGGTCGATTTGGGATAACGTGCACTCCGTGGCTAATGCATGTCAGTCCACAGCCTCAGGAGCACTGGTATTCTTGGACCAACAAAAGGCCTATGATAGAGTAAACTAGGAATCCCTCAGGGCTTGCCTCCATCAATTCCGCTTACCCCCTCACTTCATCAACTGGGTAATGCTGCTCACGGAATCTGCGACAATGGCAGTGCGTAGCCCAGGCTTCCTAATGGAAGTAGTCCGACCTCAAAGGGGCTTGCAACAAGGGGACCCCCTTAGCCCACTCTTATAAAACTTCAGCCTTGACCCACTACTTTGAAACGTGAATACCCACCTCACTGGGGTCCATGTACCAGGCCAAGCCCCAGTCAAGATGATGGCATTTGCAAATGATTGCGTGGTGGGGTGTCTAATAACAAAGATGCACGCGCGCTTGAAGCCCTCATCCAGGAATATTCCCGGGTAAGCAACGCGGCACTGAATGCCTCCAAAACTGAAATCATCCTGGGTCAGTTTCAGAACTACTGGGCCCCAGCAACTAGTTCCCAACCTGGCCCATCTGCTCGCCCACGTCCACGCCTTACTAACTCAACACACACCGCTCCACTGGTGCTCCCCTTCGTGCCACGTCCTACCATAGGACCGGTGCGCCATCTGGGCAGTGGATAGAGGCAGGCGGATATGCGTCAGCAGTAGTGGGGTGCCGCATACTGGACAACGTGACGAAGCGAATCGCCTCTCTCAGAGCCCACCCTACTACTCTTACTGGCAGGGTTGTTCTTGCCAACTCTATGCTCCTATCCAAAGTCTGGTTCAGAGCCCACGCCATCCCCTTCTCCCCAAGCTTCTTCAAATCCCTGTATGCTTTGCTGCAAGGATGGCTTTGGTCAGGCCGCCCTCCACCAGTACGGCTAGAGGTCATGTTTGGCCCTCATCATCAAGGTGGCATGGGCCTGCTTGACTTCAAAGCCCATGCCGCCAAGATCCTGGGCACCTGGATCGCGGCCGTCACTGCTCCTACACTCCCATCCCAACACTGGTCCCGCGCGGCTCACTCCAACTTCTCCCGAGCCTTGGGCCTCAACAATCCATCAAACCCCCACTCCCTGATGAAATACCTCGCATCACACACATCGGCCACAGGTCTTCACGGGACTAAAACCCACTACAAACGAATCCTACTCTCCATGCGAAGCGCAGAGTGGAGAATTTGTATTAGTGGACATACAACCTGAAGAGGCCGCCCCTCTCCTCAGTTCACACAAGAGGTACAGGGGCTATCCATCCATGATGGCGTGATCCCCATTCGACCCCAAGTCCTATCCAGGGTGGACTACCTGGACATGATGGACATCCATTATTCCACTGAGACCCAAAAGACTATCTGGAAATACGCACACCATCCTCTGTTGCAGCCTCAAGTCCGCTCCCATGTGTGGCGCCACCTGAGGTGGGTGTATCATACAGCTGAGCGCTCGAACTCTTTAACTCATCCTGTGTCATGTGTGGCCAGTACGGAACGCTGTTCCACCGCCTGGAGAATTGCCCCACCTCTAAAACGATATGGCGAGAGGTGCAACGTCTGCTAGGCCAGGATCAAACACATCCCTTCAGTATGTCAAGAGATATGTTTGCTTCATCAATGGCCTCCCCCTCCCACCCTCCCTCCATGCTCTGGTGGTTGCAATCGCCATGTGGACTATCCACAGGATTGTCTTGGATGCCATCGCTGGATCCATCCCCACCCTCCCTGAAGCTGTCCACAGATTCTGGTCTCATTTGATGGATCACTTTCAAGCGTGGATGTTTGGATATCTCCCACCGCGTCGCCGACAGCTGGTCTCCTCCTGGTTCCCAGTCTGGTTCATCAAATCAGACCCCTTCCTCCACACGTGCTCAATAGTGGCTACGTCCCCTACACACGTTCCCTCCCCTTCCCATAAGTGGCGTTCCCGCTGGCAACAAGAGATAGCATCGCTTCTCTGGGGTGCCTCCCCTGGTACTAAGTTTGTCTTTCCTGAGATATATTTGGAAGTGTACATCCCATGGTTGGCCCTCCCCGCAATAAACTTATAAAATATAATTTATTTATTATTGCTATATTTTTAATTTTTCAAAGCCTTTGTGTAATACAGCAGCATAAAGCACCAGTGAGCAGAAATAAGCTGGATTACTATAAAATGATGCTCACTACATGGGACCCCTTTACACCAAGAATAGTTGTTCTTGAAAAGCAACTAGCAAGCGCTTTATCTCGCCTTAAGAAGCTTGAGCAACACCTTTGCAAACTCCCCCTTAAAGAAAAGTTCACCTCGGGTGAAGGGAGCATAGCTTCGTTTTATATGTCTATGAATCTGTAATGCTAGACTCATTGGACAAGCAATATATTAAATACATCCTTCCTTGCTTAAGTCGGCTATCACAAGAAATGATAGTACCATACATGGACAATCTATATATCTGAGCAGTTGTGAAAGAGAAACTTTTGGCTGAATTAGCTCAAAGCAGAGTCTTAACAGTGATAAACAGGAATTTATGCGCCTTGAATGTATGAGGGAAAAACAACTGCTGCTTTCAATAAGCGACTTTACTTCGCTGCTCAAAGGTTGTCAACGTCTAACATGCTAACCCTGAATGATGCTAAAGCTGCCATGTTAACTGGGTTAGCTTCTCAACTCTCACTATACAGGATTATCATTTCATTGAAATGTTACTTTGTAAGAATTCGTGAAATAAAGGAGGCTCTGTTAGAAGTTTCTGATTTTCATTGCTGTGGAGCAATAATTGAAGCTAAGGAGGAATCTTCAGTTCTAAAGATTGAGGTGTTCTCACCTGTAAAACAGTTGGGGGTGAGCATACTTGTACTTTTCCTCAGTGAAACCTGCTTCTTCAGTGCGACTCAAAAAAATGATTTCCTCCTATGAATCAGAGAACTGTTAGGTAGTTATTACCATACTCCCGCACTAGCTCAATAAAGAGATGTGCCTTCGCCTCCAGTTGAGCTGGTAAATGTGCGCCCTAAGGATATCCAATCTCCTGTGGCCATCTCCCCTACCTCCATCGCAGCCTTGCTAGTTGTTGAGAATACCCTTGGGGATGAATCTGAGGAGGGTTACAATGGCATTGGCTACTATATATTGAGAAACCCCTCGGAAGTTGAGGTTCCTGATCATATAAATGTGTATGGATAGATGAGACCATCATACCTGAAGAAAAACCTCAACCAAATTCTATGGTGTCCAAAAGTTATTAGCACTGCCAGAGATGAGATTAATTCTTAGTTGGCTTGATTCAACCTATCCAGTGGGTCAATCCCATGAAATCCATATTTGATAAATAACCCAAGACTGCCCAAAAACTAACATCTACCTTCTGGCTCAAGGAGGTCTTAGCTTTGTCACCTAACTTTGTAGAAACACTCACTAAGGACAAAGTGGTCAATTCAAAAAGTCTAAATAATGGTCATCCTGGACACTGTTTCCAGATAAAGTGATCTCCACTAAGCTTATCAAGAAGAAAAAAGTTAAAGCTTGAATTGGAGCTCACGCAGGAATTTGGAACCACGGGCCCCAACAATACTAATGCTATTGAGGCATATTCTTCTTCCCATTAAAATTGGAGGCATATTCTTCTTCCCATTAAAATTGGGAAGCTCATCTTATCAGCCCCTTCTATGGCTTTGGACAACACCGCATATGGTATGCTCATTGGCACCCAATTTATGATTGAGTACGAGGGGATAATCAACATGAAGCAAGGTTCCTATCTCTACTCAACTATGAATTCCCTCTTATCATATCTAACAAAGAACCTAGCAAGCATGAATACCCTTGCCTGAACAAATACCTCTTTTCAGCCATGACTTTGCCTTATTCCACTTCTGGGAACAACAAAAAAATTGCCCAACTCAGTGGATGCTAAAACGGTAACCCTTTCTATTCTTCAGACGAGTTCTTTATTAGGCTAGTGAATAAAGAGTGGTTGACACTAAAATAACGTTCTAAATTCCACACCTTTGCTTGCTGCACCTCATAAGTATTGAGGGCATTAGCCCCTTGGAGCCTCATGTATTGCCTGGGATACTAAGCCCAACCTATCAGAGACTTTTTAATATTCAGCTGGGAAACCACACCGGCAAGGACTTAGTCATAAGAAAACACCAGGAGATTAGAAGAGGCTTCCTAATACCAGTAGAGGACATTGAACTTATCCACTCCGTTGGCTCTATGGCGGATTTGGGCTTTCCCATGGAAACCTGGTATGTACCTTGCCCAATGTTCATATTTCAGATAAGCTGACCCCAGGTGAGTTGTAAAAAGCCCATACCTTACTATATGAATATAGTGAAAGTACTCCAAATCAGATACTGACTTGGCCATATGAAGTGGAAAGCTACACCATCGATGAGGGTGATGACTGCCTTATTTGGGTACAAACCTTACCATAAGTCAAAATTGGAAGAACGCAGATGAGGACGGAGCACCAGCTAGTCGGTAGATGCGTGATTATTAGTTAATTCACAAAGCGTATAGTCTCCCCCCTGTTGCTAATTAAAAAGAAAAACGGAGGTCATTGGATGATCATGGACAAACAAAAGTTAAACAACCTCACAAAATAGGATAACTATCCTATCCCCCACATTGACAACGCCCTGGCCCAACTCTCTGGCTCTAACTTCTTTTCCACCATTGACTTGGCTAGCAGCTATTGGCAAATAGAACTTCCCCTGAAGACCAGGAGAAGTGAGCTCTCATTTGTAGTGAGAGTCTCTTCCAACCAACCTGATTACCTCAAGGGTTGTGTAACGCACTTGCACCTTTTCAGCATACAATGGATCATATTTTGCAGAACCTGAAGTTAACTTGTGTCATCGTTTATCACGATGACATCACAGCGTTCTCAAGAACCTTCAAAAGACATCTTGATTACCTGAAGGAGGTGTTTCAGCGGTTATGTAAGTCAAATATCAAGTTGAATCGCTCAAAGTTTACTTTTTTATAAAGAAAATTGGAATTTCTTGGACACTCCATTACTTGAGATATAATTCAACTCATATAAGATAAGGCTGAAGAGATTTCAAAAAAATGCCTCCACTTTAGAAAATCTTCAGAATATTTAGGTATTTATAGGGATGATGAAGTATTACCATCAGTTTATCCCCAAGATCGCCCAGCTCAGCGAACCCCTCATTCGCCTATTGACTAAGAACACCAATTTTTATTGGTGTACTAATCAAAAGGCCGCTTTTGAGACGTTAGAACAGCTTTTACAACAACGTCCTATCCTATGGCACCAGATTATAATAAACCATTTATTTGTTTACTGATGCCTCAGAATATGCCGTTGGGGCTATCTTAGACCAATTGGATGAAAACGGTGTTGAACATACGGTCTCCTATTTTAGTAAAATGCTTTTAAAAAGTGGAACGCAAATGCAGTGTTACAGAGAGGGAGTGCCTTGCCGTTTTGTTAGTTTTAAAACATTACCGCCCTTTCCTATATGGGACCACCTTCACTGCAGTTAAAGTTCACGCTTTGTTGAAGTGGATACAGAATATGAAGGACTCTACTAGCCGGTTAGCTCACTGGGCTCTAAAGTTCCAACATTAAAACATGAGGATTGAACATCGTGTGTGGACCTGTCATATGAATGTTGATGGGTTGACTCAGCTACCAGTCATTCACTTGGATAATTGTGAGGCGGTGAGGTTATATGACCTCTTAATGACCCCAATGACTGGGATGATGAGGATGACCCATACAGAAAGTGTTACCCGGCACTCCCACAACAAAGTGGAGAACGGGAAGTTGTATAAGCAGGTGGAGGCAAAATGGCTGCCTTACCTTCAGCCCTCAGAAAGCGTTCCTGCTATCCTAGAAGCTTACTCCACTCTAGGTCATGGAGGGGCAAAAAAACCATGTTTGGATTAAGGATTGGTACTATTGGGAAAGGATTATGGAAACACTGTTGAGGACTTGGATGTTTGAATCACGTTTAAGAAGCAATCAAGTTTCAAGATTAGATACCAATATCAACCAACTACACCTCAACAACTGTTTCACAACATCAATCTGGATGTAGTATGTTTCCTCCCTCAGACTACTAGTGGAAAGCAATTTGTCCTCATAGCCATTGACCACTTCACTAAGTGGGTTGAAGCTGTGGCTCTCCCTTCCCAAACGGCAAAGTCACAACCACATTTTTACATCAGAATAATTTATCTAAACAATGCTGAAAGTACTATTTTGTGACAATCGTAAGAACTTCACCTCAAGAGTAGTCAAAATCCTGGGAACATCCAGGGGAGCATAACAACTTTTCTCAGCTCCTTATAATTCCTCAGCAAATGGGCCGTGGAAGAGAAAATGGAACCTTGGTTTTAATTCTAAGAAAAATTCTTCTCTGATTTTCTTCACTGGGAGCAATACCTACCAGTGCTGTTATGAAATACTGCATGGGCTATCACCGGATTTTAAAAGATGTCTACATTCTGTGTCTTGTATGGGCAGGAACTAGGAATACCTTCCCTTTTAGCTAAAGATGTTTCTCTGCTAAAGTTGAGGAACCTGAGAAATTCATGAGAAGTTTGGCTCAGAAAATCATACAACTCCAATCTGATGCTAACACCAATTTAGCAAGAACGGTGCACAAATAAGGGCAGGCTGCCAATATGTTAAAAACCCTTACCTACATTCCAAGTGAATTAAAGGGTATTATACTACCATAATCACATCACTCCTAGGAGCGGTAAGTTTGGATCAATTTGGGATGGTTTTTTCACCATCATTTAAAAAAGAGCTAATGAGTACCCCATAAAACCCTTGGCTACTGAGATTACTATCACCTGGGTACATGGCTGATTTCTATGGTCCTATCCTCACCCTAACATTCTTGAGGGGGTGATGTCGGACATCTGCCCTCCCAGCTGCAAAATTAGAATGCGTTGGGTTAAAATCATCTGAAAAGGGGAAATGTCGGTCATTTACAAGTAGATTATTCCAATATGAAGGATTTACATGATATTAATGATGATATCAGCCAAAAGACCCTGGCCAATTTTTAGTGGAACCCCATGAATTGGGGGAACATAATTTAAAATACATCATACAGTAAAATGAGATTGAAAGGTCTGATTATCCAACCATGCAGCAGACCCTGGGGTGTCCATCAGATGGTACTCCCCCAGCTGAAACCAGGTCCCTTCAAGCACCAATTTGGAACCATCCCCTTTTATAGGTGTGGCGGGGATCCCCAAAGGTGCAAGAATCTTAGCTAATGGGAATTCTCTAATTTATATTAAATTGTTACTCACAGGTACGTATTACTAAAAGTTAATTACCCATCCATTGTTCAGCTAAAGTGAAGTGAGCATTCTGAGCTTCAAAGGCTGAATATGCATATTTACTACATCGATGAATCCCCCTCGGGTTGGGACCATCTAGTACTAAAAAAATATGCATATTTACTTATTCAGACTGCAACAAGCCGTTCTAAATTTATTAATAAATCTTTTTGACCATTGACACAGTTTAAATACTGATCAGTCAGATATTGAGGGGGTCGTTTTTCTTTTTTCCAGCGCTAATAATAAACTTCAGAAAAACCCAATTTATTTATAAGTGCTTTATTTTAGATTTTAAATTTATAGTGGGGAAGGCTGACCATGGGACGGACACTTCCGAATATGACTCAGATGAGATAAAACTTAGTATCAGGGGAGGCACCCCAGAGAAGTGATGCTATCTCTTGTTGCCAGTGGGAATGCCACTTATGGGAAGGGGGAGGGAACGTGTGTAGGGGACGTAGCCACTATTGAGCACGTGTGGAGGAAGGGGTCTGATTTGATGAACCAGACTGGGAACCAGGAGGAGACCAGCTGTCGGCGACGCGGTGGGAGATATCCAAACATCCACGCTTGAAAGTGATCCATCAAATGAGACCAGAATCTGTGGACAGCTTCAGGGAGGGTGGGGATGGATCCAGCGATGGCATCCAAGACAATCCTGTGGATAGTCCACATGGCGATTGCAACCACCAGAGCATGGAGGGAGGGTGGGAGGGGGAGGCCATTGATGAAGCAAACATATCTCTTGACATACTGAAGGGATGTGTTTGATCCTGGCCTAGCAGACGTTGCACCTCTCGCCATATCGTTTTAGAGGTGGGGCACTTCTCCAGGCGGTGGAACAGCATTCCGTACTGGCCGCACATGACACAGGATGAGTTAAAGAGTTAGAGCGCTCAGCTGTATGATACACCCGCCTCAGGCAGCGCCACACATGGGAGCGGACTTGAGTCTGCAACAGAGGATGGTGTGCGTATTTCCAAATAGTCTTTAGGGTCTCAGTGGAATAAGGGATGTCCATCATGTCCAGGTAGTTCACCCTGGATAGGACTTGGGGTCGAATGGGGGTCACACCATCATGGATGGGTAGCCCCTGTACCTCTTGTGTGAACTGAGGAGAGGGGCGGCCTCTTCAGGTTGTATGTCCACTAATACAAATTCTCCACTCTGCGCTTCGCATGGAGAGTAGGATTCGTTTGTAGTGGGTTTTGGTCCCGTGAGGACCTGTGGCCGATGTGTGTGATGCGAGGTATTTCATCAGGGAGTGGGAGTTTGATGGATTGTTGAGGCCCAAGGCTCGGGAGAAGTTTGAGCGGGCCGCGCGGGACCAGTGTTGGGATGGGAGTGTAGGAGCAGTGACAGCCGCAATCCAGGTGCCCAGGATCTTGGCGGCATGGGCTTTGAAGTCAAGTAGGCCCATGCCACCATGATGATGAGGGCCAAACATGACCTCTAGCTGTACTGGTGGAGGGCGACCTGACCAAAGCCAACCTTGTAGCAAAGCATACAGGGATTTGAAGAAGCTTGGGGAGAAGGGGATGGCGTGGGCTCCAAACAAGACTTTGGATAGGAGCATAGAGTTGGCAAGAACAACCCTGCCAGTGAGGGTAGTAGGGTGGGTTCTGAGAGAGGCGATTCGCTTCTTCACGTTGTCCAGTATATGGCACTCCATTACTGCTGAGGCGTATCCACCTGCCTCCATCCACACGCCCAGATGGCGTACCGGTCCTATGGTAGGACGTGGCACAAAGGGGAGCACCAGTGGAGCGGTGTGTTTTGAGTTAGTAAGGCATGGACGTGGGCGAGCAGATGGGCCGGGTTGGGAACTACTTGCTGGGGCCCAGCAGTTCTGAAACCGACCAAGGAGGATGATTTCGGTTTTGGAGGCGTTCAGTGCCGCGTTGCTTAACCGGGAATATTCCTGGATGAGGGCTTCCAGCGCTCGTGCATTTTTGTTATTATACACCCCCAACACTCAATCATCTGCAAATGCCATCATCTTGACTGGGGTTTGGCCTGGCACATGGACCCCAGTGAGTTGGGCATTTAACTTTCGCAGTAGTGGGTCAAGGCTGAAGTTGTATAAGAGTGGGCTAAGGGGGTCCCCTTGTCGCAGGCCCCTTTGAGGATGGACTACTTCCGTTAGGAAACCTGGGCCACGCACTGCCATTGTTGCAGATTCCGTGAGCAGCATCACCCAGTTAATGAAGCGGGGAGGTAGGCGGAATTGTTGGAGGCAGGCCCTAAGGTATTCCCAGTTTACTCTATCATAGGCCTTTTGTTGGTCCAAGAATACAAGTGCCCCAGAGGCTGTGGACTGACACACATTAGCCACAGAGTGCACGTTATCCCAAATCGACCTTCTGGGGATGAAGCCAAAATGTTCTGGGGAGATGGTGGCAGATGCTACAGTCCCTAAACGGTTAGCCATGATTTTTGTTAAAATTTTGGTGTCTGTGTTTGCTAGAGAAATGGGGCGCCAGTTGACTAAGTCTAGCCTATCCCCTTTCTTGAAGAGTGTGACCTTAAAGGCCTCATTTCCTCCTGGTAGGAGGCGCATTTCCAACAGGCTTTGGTTGAGTGATGCTAGCAGCAATGGGGATATATAATTAAAATATTTTTTGTAGAACTCATATGGAATGCCATCTGGGCCTGGGCATTTTTGGTTTGGCGCACCGCGAATGTTAGTCCATAATTCATTTGGAGTAATTAAATTCATTATTTCCATTAACTTTTTCTTTCTCGTTGCAAACACTTTTGCAACCCATTCAATTCAAGACTAAATCTAGTTTGATAATCTCATAGAGGGGATTAGTCTGCGCCCATGTCTAGGAGCAGTTGGGCAAGCAAGGCAAGAGGAGCAGGCGGAAGGCCCGCGGCCTCTAACGTTCAAAAACGCCCTGGAGAATCCGGTGGAATAGAAGGAAATCTAAAAAAACCGGTGGTCACAATTTCCCCGGAGATACTCGCGTGGCAAGCACGATGCAACCAGTAAATCAACACGCCACATTCCCAGCCACTTTCGTCGGTGGAATTTGGAGTCCGTGTGTATCTGGACATCCAAAAAACGGCCCTATGGGAAAAATTTTGTGAAGATGTACACAAAATTTTCCCGACTGCGGTGTACATTGCACCTCACTCCATGTCATGCGGTTGGCTGGACCTAGGTTTCAAAAGCAAAATAGCAGCAGATGAGGCTGCAGCGGTGTGCATAGTGGTCGACCTCCCCGAAGGGCAATGGGTTGTAAAACTGAATGCACCAGATGGACGAAATCAAAACAAATTTTCCTCACATTTAACTTTTGGCCTACTACAGTAAAGCGTGACATTTTGGAGAAACACCTGAAAGATGGTCTCGCCATATATGGCGAAATACAATCTTTTGAAATGCAACATTTCACGCTGATGCCACACCTGTGCACCGGCAAAGCCATTGCAGTTCTGACCCCAACTGAGGAGATCGCGAAGGACCTAACCCAGATCCCGTACTCCACCTTTATTGATATTGCAGGGCACACCACCCACGCATTCCGGGTAAATGTGGACAGCGCGCCCCCCAATTGCACCCACTGTGATGCGTTCGGCCATAAGGCGCATGCATGCCCCATCAAAGAGGGCGTCACATTCCAAGAGCACCCCTCGGCAGCCATGGCCTGGCGAGAGGCGCACTATGAACCAACCGCAAGCACCAAGGAGGCTTTCCTGTGGGGAGCACAAGGCTGCTACCTATTGGTAAAGCCCATCTCCCTGCAGGAGCGGAAGAAGGCCAAGCAGGCCCATAGGACCACGGCCAAGGAAGCAGGCAAGGCCACCACACCATCCCACACTCACAACGCCAGGAGGACATGGAGACCTTTGCGGTGGAAGCAACTCAGGAATCCATCACCCAATCAGATTGGGAGGCCCATGCCAAATGGGCCACTTAATCTGAGGATCCGATGGGAGATTCAATCTCACCCAATCGCTGCACCCAAGACTTGGTCAAAACTGACTTGGGACCTATCTCAACTGAAAAATTTTTTTTGCCCCACTCGATGGTGCACCAAACTTATCCGCACCGCAAAAAATTTGTCCGACGTCGGGAAAACAAAAAGTGAAGGCCAAAGCCAATGCGACTCTTTCCACAAAAAATAACAAAAACCCCAATAGCGTTGCTGCTAATACCCACGCTGCTGTGAAAGCCCATGGGGACCTGGAAGAGGCTGGTGGGCCCAGGGGCCCACCCCCTCGCACCTAAGGTGTGATGAGGGAACCTTAACTCTAGGGATGCTGAATATCGCCGGACTCAAGGCTCCCCATCCTGGGCTAGGAAACTGAGTTTTTTACAAAACAATTTACCTGTGGATATCCTGGCCATCCAGGAGTCCCACTGTCCATGAGGTTCCGAGGAAGCTTGGAAAACAATGCTCCTACCATCCCTATCCTTTTAGTCAAAGCACTGTGGGGTGCTAATTCGGAAAAACAATTTTTTTCAAATTTATATCTTCAGAAACATTCCTAAATGGCCGAGTGCTCGTTGTCACCTTCTCATGGGCTGATGTTGTACACACATAATCATCAACATTTATGCCCCAAATGGTGCACATGAGTGTCAGGAATTTTTCTCATCGGTCAAACCCTCCCGCTACACCTGATTCTTTCCTAATTGGTGACATGAACTGTTGGGTAACCTCATTAATGGACTGGTGGCCACCCTCACCCCACGCCCCATAGGGTCACGTAGAACTACACGTTCTAAAAGCCACCCTTGGGTTAATGGATGCGCTGCCATGACATGCCCCACTGCTCAAAAACATGACGCATCCAAACATCCACAACGGCCAATTAAGGTCCATGACCCGCATCAACCTTATTCTAGCGCTGGCAAAATTCCAACCCCACATCTCCCACTTCAAAACAACAAAAATGGAATTCTCCAACCACCGACTGGTCTTGATAACATACCACTTACCCGTCACAGTTGCAAAGGCCCCACATTGGAGCAAAATCCGCCCCCTCAGAGCTCGCGTCGCCAGGATTATCCACATGGGTGGAAGAGGCAACTTTGGCAAAATTGTTTGTTGCACCGTTTTGCGCGGACCCCATTTCCACATGAGCAACTTTCAAAGAAGACACCATCTGCCACTATCGCCATCTCTCATCCAGATGCTCAGGAGCCACATTGGCAGTTATATCGCATGCGCTGGCAGAATTGGCCCACTTGGAGTCCAACATTCCAGCCTCAGGATATAGCCATGCATGGGGCCAGAAGTGGGCGGAGGCAGCCGCCCACCTCAACGCACTTGAAAGGCAACACAAACATAGGGTTTGTGTCTAATACAGGGCCACACGCATTACTAAAGGCGACAAGTGCATCGCATACTTCTTTAAAAAAATTTTGCACCACGCCAGAGCATGGCCTGCACACGGGTGCAAAGATCGGATAATTCTATTGTGGACACACCAGCTGAAGTGGCAATCGAAATGCAAAGATATTACTCTGAGTTATACCAAGCCGAACCAGTTCAGTCAGCCAAAATGGCAGAATTTCTCGACCGAGCTCATATCCGCACCATTTTCTGATACCCAAGAATAATAAATTTAATTACTCCAAACAAATTATGGACTAACATTCGCGGTGCGCCAAACCAAAAATGCCCAGGCCCAGATGGCATTCCATATGAGTTCTACAAAAAATATTTTAACTATATATCCCCATTGCTGCTAGCCTTACTCAACCAAAGCCTGTTGGAAATGCGCCTCCTACCAGGAGGACATGAGGCCTTTACGGTCACACTCTTCAAGAAAGGGGATAGGCTAGACTTAGTCAACTGGCGCCCCATTTCTCTAACAAACACAGACACCAAAATTTTAACCAAAATCATGGCTAACCGTTTAGGGACTGTAGCATCTGCCACCATCTCCCCAGAACATTTTGGTTTCATCCCCAGAAGGTCGATTTGGGATAACGTGCACTCTGTGGCTAATGTGTGTCAGTCCACAGCCTCTGGGGCACTTGTATTCTTGGACCAACAAAAGGCCTATGATAGAGTAAACTGGGAATACCTTAGGGCCTGCCTCCAACAATTCCGCCTACCTCCCCGCTTCATTAACTGGGTG
Organism: Massospora cicadina; assembly: GCA_022478985.1. NCBI lineage: Eukaryota > Fungi > Entomophthoromycota > Entomophthoromycetes > Entomophthorales > Entomophthoraceae > Massospora > Massospora cicadina. Next base: position 86,476 of record JAKSZP010011878.1, read on the forward strand.
ATGCTGCTCACGGAATCTGCAACAATGGCAGTGCGTGGCCCAGGTTTCCTAACAGAAGTAGTCCATCCTCAAAGGGGCCTGCGACAAGGGGACCCCCTCAGCCCACTCTTATACAACTTCAGCCTTGACCCACTACTGCGAAAGTTAAATGCCCAACTCACTGGGGTCCATGTGCCAGGCCAAACCCCAGTCAAGATGATGGCATTTGCAGATGATTGCGTGGTGGGGGTGTATAATAACAAAGATGCATGCGCGCTGGAAGCCCTCATCCAGGAATATTCCGGGTAAGCAACGCGGCACTGAACGCCTCCAAAACCGAAATCATCCTCCTTGGTCGGTTTCAGAACTGCTGGGCCCCAGCAAGTAGTTCCCAACCCGGCCCATCTGCTCGCCCACGTCCATGCCTTACTAACTCAAACACACACCGCTCCACTGGTGCTCCCCTTTGTGCCACGTCCTACCATAGGACCGGTACGCCATCTGGGCGTGTGGATGGAGGCAGGTGGATACGCCTCAGCAGTAATGGAGTGCCATATACTGGACAACGTGAAGAAGCGAATCGCCTCTCTCAGAACCCACCCTACTACCCTCACTGGCAGGGTTGTTCTTGCCAACTCTATGCTCCTATCCAAAGTCTTGTTTGGAGCCCACGCCATCCCCTTCTCCCCAAGCTTCTTCAAATCCCTGTATGCTTTGCTACAAGGTTGGCTTTGGTCAGGTCGCCCTCCACCAGTACAGCTAGAGGTCATGTTTGGCCCTCATCATCATGGTGGCATGGGCCTACTTGACTTCAAAGCCCATGCCGCCAAGATCCTGGGCACCTGGATTGCGGCTGTCACTGCTCCTACACTCCCATCCCAACACTGGTCCCGCGCGGCCCGCTCAAACTTCTCCCGAGCCTTGGGCCTCAACAATCCATCAAACTCCCACTCCCTGATGAAATACCTCGCATCACACACATCGGCCACAGGTCCTCACGGGACCAAAACCCACTACAAACGAATCCTACTCTTCATGCGAAGCGCAGAGTGGAGAATTTGTATTAGTGGACATACAACCTGAAGAGGCCGCCCCTCTCCTCAGTTCACACAAGAGGTACAGGGGCTACCCATCCATGATGGTGTGATCCCCATTCGACCCCAAGTCCTATCCAGGGTGAACTACCTGGACATGATGGACATCCCTTATTCCACTGAGACCCTAAAGACTATTTGGAAATACGCACACCATCCTCTGTTGCAGCCTCAAGTCCGCTCCCATGTATGGCGCTGCCTGAGGCGGGTGTATCATACAGCTGAGCGCTCTAACGCTTTAACTCATCCTGTGTCATGTGTGGCCAGAACGGAACGCTGTTCCACCGCCTGGAGAAGTGCCCCACCTCTAAAATGATATGGCGAGAGGTGCAACGTCTGCTAGGCCAGGATCAAACAGATCCCTTCAGTATGTCAAGAGATATGTTTGCTTCATCAATGGCCTCCCCCTCCCACCCTCCCTCCATGCTCTGGTGGTTGCAATCGCCATGTGGACTATCCACAGGATTGTCTTGGATGCCATCGCTGGATCCATCCCCACCCTCCCTGAAGCTGTCCACAGATTCTGGTCTCATTTGATGGATCACTTTCAAGCGTGGATGTTTGGATATCTCCCACCGCGTCGCCGACAGCTGGTCTCCTCCTGGTTCCCAGTCTGGTTCATCAAATCAGACCCCTTCCTCAACACGTGCTCAATAGTGGCTACGTCCCCTACACACGTTCCCTCCCCCTTCCCATAAGTGGCATTCCCACTGGCAACAAGAGATAGCATCACTTCTCTGGGGTGCCTCCCCTGATACTAAGTTTTATCTCATCTGAGTCATATTCGGAAGTGTCCGTCCCATGGTCAGCCTTCCCCACTATAAAAAAAAAAAAAATAAAAAATAAAAAAAATAAATTCATTATTTCCAGGTATCAGAAAACAGTGCGGATATGAGCTCGGTCGAGAAATTCCGCCATTTTGGCCGACTGAATTGGTTTGGCTCAGTATAACTCAGAGTAATATCTTTGCATTTTGATTGCCACTTTGGCCGGTGTGTCCACAATAGAATTATCCGATCTTCGCACCTGTGTGCAGGCCACGCTCTGGCGTGGTGCAAAATTTTTTTGAAGAAGTATGCGGTGCACTTGTCGCCTTTAGTGATGCGTGTGGCCCTGTATTAGACACAAACCCGATGTTTGTGTTGCCTTTCAAGTGCGTTGAGGTGGGCGGCTGCCTCCGCCCACTTCTGGCCCCATGCAGGGCTATATCCTGAGGCTGGAATGTTGGACTCCAGGTGGGCCAATTCCACCAGCGCATGCGATATAACTGCGATGTGGCTCGTGAGCATCTGGATGAGAGATGGCGATAGTGGCAGATGGTGTCTTCTTTGAAAGTTGCCCATGTGGAAATGGGGTCCGCACAAAATGGTGCAACAAATGATTTTGCCAAAGTTGCCTCTTCCACCCACGTGGAAAATCCTGGTGACGTAAGCTCTGGGGGGGCGGATTTTGCACTAATGTGGGGCCTTTGCAACTTTGACAGGTAAGTGGTATGTTATCAAGACCAGTCGGTGGTCGGAGAATTCCATTTTTGTTGTTTTGAAGTGGGAGATGTGGGGTTGGAAATTTGCCAGCGCTAGAATAAGGTTGATGTGGGTCATGGACCTTAATTGGCCGTTGTGGACGTGGTGATGCATCATGTTTTCGAGCAGTGGGGCATGTTGTGGCAGCATATCCATTAACCCAAGGGTGGCTTTTAGAATGCGTAGTTATATGTGACCCTGTGGGGCGTGGGGTGAGGGCAGCCACCGGTCCGTTGGTGAGGTTAGCCAACAGTTCATGTCGCCAATTAGGAAAAAATTGGGGGGTAGCGGGAGGGATTTGACTGATAAGAAAAATTCCTGACGCTCATGTGCACCGTTTGGGGTGTAAATGTTGATGATTGTATGTGCAACATTGGCCCATGAGAAGGTGACAACGAGCACTCAGCCATATATGAATGTTTCTGAAGATATAAATTTGAAAAAATTGTTTTTCCGAATTAGCACCCCACAGTGCTTCAACCAAAAGGATAGGGATGGTAGGAGCACTGTTTTCCAAGCTTCCTTGGAACCTCGTGCACAGTGGGACTCCTGGATGGCCAGGATATCCACAGGTAAATTGTTTTGTAAAAAACTCAGTTTCCTAGCCTGGGATGGGGAGGCCTTGAGTCCAGCGATATTCAGCGTCCCTAGAGTAAAGGTTTCCCCCATCGCACCTTAGGTGTGAGGGTGGGCCCCAGCCCACCAGCCTCTTCAAGGTCCCCATGGGCTTTCACAGCAGCGCGGGTATTAGCAGAAACACTATCAGGGTTTTGTTAATTTTTGCAGAAAGAGTCACGTTGGCTTTGGCCTTCACTTTTTGTTTTCCTGACGTCGGACAAATTTTTTGCGGTGCAGATAAGTTTGGCGCACCGTCAAGTGGGGCAAAAATTTTTTTCAGTTGGGATAGGTCCCAAGTCAGTTTGGACTGGGGCTTGGGTGCAGCAATTGGGTGAGATCAAATCTCCCATCGGATCCTTGGATTGAGTGGCCCGTTCAGCATGGGCCTCCCAATCTGTTTGGGTAATGGATTCCCAAGTTGCTTCCACCGTGAAGGTCTCCATGTCCTCCTGGCTTTGTGAGTGTGGGATGGTGGTGGTGGCCTTGGCCGCTTCCTTGGCCGCAGTCCTATGGGCCTGCTTGGCCTTCTTCCACTCCTGTGGGGAGATGGGCTTTACCAATAGGTAGCAGCCTTGTGCTCCCCACGGGAAAGCCTCCTTGGTGCTTGCAGTTGGTTTGTAGTGCGCCTCTCCGCTGGCCATGGCCGCCGAGGGGTGCTCTTGGAATGTGACGCCCTCTTTGATGGGGCATGCGTGCTCCTTATGGCCGAATGTGTCACAGTGGGTGCAATGGGGGGCGCGCTGTCCACAGTTACCCAGAATGGGTGGGTGGTGTGCCCTGCGATGTCAATAAAGGTGGAGTGTGGGATCTGGTTTAGGTCCTTTGCGATCTCCTCAGTTGGGGTCAGAACTGCGATGGCTTTGCCAGTCACAGGTGTGGCATCAGCATGAAATTTTGCATTTCAAAAGTTTGTATTTCGCCATATATGGCGAGACCATCTTTCAGGTGTTGCTCCAAAATGTCACGTTTTACCATAGTAGGCAAAAAGTCAAACGTGAGGAAAATTTGGTTTGATTTTGTCCATCTGGTGTGTTTAGTTTCGATGACCTGTTGCCCTTTGGGGAGGTCGACCACTATGCACACTGCTGCAGCCTCATCTGCTGCTATTTTGCTTTTGAAACCTAGGTCCAGCCAACTGCACGACATGGAGTGAGGTGCAATGTACACCGCAGTTGGGAAAATTTTGTGTACATCTTCACAAAATTTTTCCCATAGGGCCGTTTTTTTATTTCCTGATACACACGGACTCCAAATTCCACCGACGAAAGTGGCTGGGAATGTGGCGTGTTGATGTACTGGTTGCATCGTGCTTGCCACGCGAGTATCTCCGGGGAAATTGTGACCGCTGGCTTTTTTAGATTTTTTTCTATTCCACCGGATTCTCTGGGGCATTTTTGAACGTTAGAGGCCGCGGGCCTTCCGCCTGCTCCTCTTGCCTTGCTTGCCCAACTGCTCCCAGACATGGGCGCAGACTAATCCCCTCTATGAGATTATCAAACTATATTTAGTCTTAAATTGAATGGGTTGCAAAAGTGTTTGCAATGAGAAAGAAAAGTATTATAAGTGCTTTATTTTAAATTTTATTAAAACCTTTGAGGAATCTGGCTGCATAAAGCACCAGCAAGCAGAAATAAGCTGGATTCCTACAACTTTTGCTGAGCATCAACTTAGTCAATAAGTTGTGGTTATAGACACCGCCAGCCTCACTTATGTAGAAAATTATAATTAGATCTTGTTATGCCTCATATCACTGATGCCTTAACCCCTAGGTTGTCCACTATGGTCCGCCAGCCAAAGTGGGCGCAGGACAAAAGTTTTCCCAAAGCTTCTTCACCTTCTGCTATGGCTTCCTAGGCTGATAATTTAGGGATATATCTAGATTTTTTAAATACAATAATCCATTTGTTTTGCTCATTCACAATTTAAGATGCGTGGCATATTCCTCTTTTGGGATGGGCACCACTAGTACTAAAAAAAGGAATTGATTTCAATAAATTAGCATGGATTTGTACCCAGCAGGAGCACCTATGACAGCTTCTAAAAGTTAACCAAAGTCACCCTGTTGAGCTCTAGTGTGGCATTAGTATTCTTAAACCAACAAAAAGCTTATGACAGGGTATACTGGTTGTACCTGCACGTTGCATGAAAAGAACACATCTTTCACATAAATTCATTGACTGGATGATGAAGCAAACAGCTACCACAAGCATGTCGTTTAGCACAAGATAATAGTTGGCAAAACCTTGCCTCAATGTGGCGTGAGGCAAGGGGACCCTTTGAGCCCCTGTTCTACAATCTGGCTTTCACCCAGTGTTTTGAGCAGCAGAGGCAGAGCTCAAAGGTATCATTGTGTATGGGCAACTGCCACTGAAAGCTCTGGCATACGCAATGATGCAGTTATCAGGATTGTGAGCTCAGAGGATTTGGAGAAACTTGAGTCAATTATTCACCAACACAGATAAGCTAGTAACGCAAGAATCAACAAAATCAAAAAAGGAAATTATACCTGTTTGTGGCATGGAAATCACCCAATTAACCTGGGTCAGCAAAACTTGAACCAGGGATCTTAAATTGTTTTGGCCAGAGCATTCCTGCTTCCTGCCACCTCCACTCATATGGAAATGCTATCTGGGTGGGTGACAACTGGGTCTTATATACTCAGCGCCTGGGCCATCTGAGGAATAATGACGTCATAGTTAATCAGAAGAAGAGAAACCGTGTCAGTTGCAATTTACAAATAACGCTTTTGAAAGATTCTAAAGCTGAATTTGTCTCAGATGTGATGAATCAAGATTAGTGACTTATGTTAGTACTGACGTCATCGTCATATCAACTGACCTGAATTATAATACAAAACTAGTCTCAATAATCAGGTAATAATGCAATTGATTTCAGGTTTCAAATTTATTCAAAAATGTTGGAACCAGCAAAGAATCAACCTTTTGACCAAAAAAATTTAACAATCTAACATGCAATATTGAAGTCTCATATACCAATTTAGATAAATCACATAATTTAAAAACAAATATTGAAAGCTGAGACCTTAAACACAGGTCTTAGAACTTTACTTAATATGATGTAATTGGCAAAAAAAACAATTGGCTCAAATTTAAATAATTCAAATAATTCAAGGCAAAATTTAAATTCATATAAAGTGAACTGAAAAGCAATTTAGATAATAAATTGAGGGTAATAGCCACATTGTTACAATTAAAGAAAATATTTAGCAAAATGCATACAATTTATCAACACTTAAGAGCTACACTTGACTCAATTAAAATCCACAAGAATTAAAAAACTTGGCAGAATCTGGTCCCTTTTTAGGGTGGGGCCTTTGGGCAGCCCAGTGAAACACCTGGGTATAACCCTGAATCCAAATGGGCTGGACCTGACCAGGATTGTAGTTGAGCTCATCCAGAAGTTTGTCTTGCATTACTCCCCTCAGAGGGAGGGAAATGAGACTCATGGGGTGAACAGAAGTTGTAATTTCCCCTGCTTCTGATCCTCTGGTTCTTAGCTGTAGTTTTCCCCTTCTCCTCAGAAATCTACAACTGCATCAGGGCCTTACTAAATTTATGGTTGTGGAATGGCAGAAGAGCCTCGATATTAATAAGCTCACTCCACAGACCAATATTGGAAGGAGGCCTAGGCCTCACTGATTATGTCACCCAATCAGATAAAATATTCACTAAGTACATATTTTGAGTAGCAAGCCCAAACCCTGAATCAAACCACTGGTTGCATGCCGCATGAATCAACCTGGCCTGGGACCTCAGACTTGCCAACCCCACAGCGCAAAACACCCTCTTGTCCTACCTAACATACAACCTGAATCCTACAGTCCACACCAGTTCTCAAGATTCTCCTGCATAGCATTGAAGAACATCTGTCAAGATGAGTGGCTGTTCCCGCTCAGCATCATGAAAGCCTAATGCAACCAAGGGTTTTTAACCCACACCTATGCTCAGAAATGCAGGGGTGCACAAGTCACAGTAGAGGACTACCCCTCATGAACCCAAATCCTAGCCCATATTGATCTTTTAGATCAAAATGATTAGCCATACAATTAAACAACTCTGAATTTTTTTGGAAATTTGCAACAAATGAATTTCTCCGCCCAAAAATTAGGGTACTCATCTGGCAATGCTTACACAAGCTGTCAGATATTTTCCCTCACAGCTCCAAACAAACAATGTTTTGGGTCAAAATAGGTCAAAAAAGAGGAAATTCTGGATATTTACAAGTTTTTGATGATAATAAGAGCGATTTTAATAATTTTTTCAATTTTACTGGCCAAAAAACCTTGATTGATTCTTGGTGGAACCCCACAAATTGGGGTAACTCTATTACTAATATGATACATAAAAATAGCGCAAAGTCAGGATGTTCTTTGCTTTAACCATGCTGAGGAACCTGGGGAGTCCATCAGTGATTTATACCCAAGTTGTGATTAGTGTAAAAAAAACCTAAGCGGGGACCACTCCCTTTTATAGCCATTATGGGGTCCCCCAAGATACAATTATTTTCTCTGATGGGGATTAGCTGAAATTTATTAAATCATTAACTCATGGGTAACTTGCCTAAAAATAACTCCAAAATATGGTGCAGCCAATTTTGAAGCGAGTTTTCCAATCTCAATAGGCTAAATCTACATAATTCCTAATTTGGACTAACCTAAGGTATTCTAGATTTATCCTTAAATTTCTCTGACTCATGATACAATTTTAATACTTAACCATCAGATATTGAGACGTTTCATTTTTTTCCCTGCTAACACTAATAAAAACTATAAAGCCCAATTTTTTATTATCAGTGTTTTTTATCCTTGATATATATAAATTGGTTGTGGAATCTATCGGCATTCAAGCACCAGAAAGCAACTAATAAGCTGGATTTCCACAAAATGGTGCTCACTACAGGGGACCTGTACACCACAAAATCAACTAAGAAATGGAAGCTTATAAAGTGAGTAACCCTCCAACTCTTACCTTCCAACTAAATCAAGAATAGTTTCACCCTGAAAAAGCAACACAGGTCCTTTATCCCATCCTTAGGAGCTTAAACAGCACCCCTTAAAGCCCTTTAAAAGACAAGTACACCCCTGGTGAAGGGAGCATTGCTTATTTTTTGTATGTTTATGAATCTGCCATGCATGGCGCAAATGACAAGCAAAAATATTTCTAAACTTCCTTCCTTGCTTAAGTCTCTTGATACAAGTGATGATATTCACTTACCTTAATAATTGGAATATTTGGTCCGAGGTGAAAGAAGCTCTTTTGGCTGAATTTGGTTCAAAGCAGAGTCTAACAGAGATAAACAAGCCTTTATGCGCCTTATCATGAATGAGGATGATCCAACCACTGCCTTTGCTAAAAGATTTTACCTCGCTGCGCAAAAGGTTGTCAACATCTAACATGCTAACTCTGAATGATGTTAAAGCTGCCATGTTAACTGGGTTGCTTCTCAACCCTCTCTATCCAGGCATATCATTTCAGTGAAGCGCCACTTTAAAAACATCTATGACACAAAAGAGGCTCTGTTATACATTGTTAATTTCCATTCATGGACAACAACAAACAGAGCTAAGGTGTAACCTTCAGTTTATACCATTGAAGAGCTTTTACCTGTAGAACAGTCGTGGGGTGAGCCCACCTGTGCTTAGATCCTAGCGAAACCTGTTTCCGCAGTGTGGCTTAAACATGATAACAAACCCTCCTGTAAATCGGAGAACTTTAAGGTAGTTAATGCATATTCTCACACAATCTTACTAAAGCTGCTGTGCCTTCACCTCCAGCCAAGCTGGTAGTTTCACACCTAAGGATAACCTCTGTGACAATATAGGGCTTGTTAAAAAGATGTATGGTCAAAAGATAGCTACCCAACCTCATGTGGCCGTCTCCTACCTCAATTGTGACCAGGCTAGTTGTTAATAGAACCCTTGGGGATGAATCTGAGGGGTTAAGATGACGTTGGTTACTACATCTTGGGAGCATCTGCAGAAGTGGATTTTCCTGATCAATTGAATGCTGAAGGAGTAGATGAGACCACAATACCTGAGGAAACGTACCTCCGCCAAATTCTTAGGTGTCCAAAGTTGTTGACACTACCAGCAATGATAATCATTTCTTAGCTGGCTTAATTCGACCTCTTCAGCGGATCCTTGCCATTCAATCCATCATAGATAAATACCCTTAGCTGCTCGTAAATTAACCTCCACCTTCAGGCTCAAGGAGATCTTGGACCTATCTCTTAACTTTGGGGGAACACTCACCAAGCTTGAAGTGGTCATTTAAAAAGTCCAGGTAATGGCCAACCTGGTTGCTGCTTTCCTGGTCAACGTAATTTCCTCAAAACTCATCGAGAAGCTAAAGTTGGCGCCTGGCTTATAATATAATCAAGATTTTGGAACCACAGGCCCAAATAATACACATGCCATTAGAGTTTATCTTCCCTTCTCATTCAAATTGGGAAGCACAATTTATCAGCCCCAGCAGTAGCGTTGGACAACAACACCTATGATATGCTCATAGGGACCCCGTATATGATTGAGTATGAGGAATAATCAACATGAAGAAAGGTTTCCTCTCATTACTCAACTATGAAGTCCTTTTAGTATTATCCAATAAAGAACCCAGCAATAATGAATACTCTTTCTTTGTTAATATCCATTTTCTGCTATGACTTTGCATTATTTCACCTCTGGGCACAACACAAAGATATTGTCCAATTCAGTGTATGCTAGGGACGGAATCTCTTTCTATGATGCAGATGAGATCATGATTATGACTGGTGAACAACAAGTGGGTGATACAAAAATCTTGCTCCAAATCCCGCACCACTGTTTGTTGCACCTCATAAGTTTTGAGGGTGTTAGCCCTTTGGAGCCTCGGGTATTGCCTGGGATATTAGACTCAGCCTATCAGAGTCTTATTACTATTCTGCTGGGAAACCACACCGACAAGGACCTAGTCTTAAGAAAACACCGGGATATTGGCAGAATTATTGATCCCCATAGAGGATATAGAACCTATCCATTTCATTGGCTCATTTGCGGCTTTGGGCTTGCCCATATATGACTTGGTATGTAACTTACCCAACGTTCATATCTTGGATAAGATGACCCCAGACGAGCTGAAAAAAGCCATTTTATACTAGAAGAATAAAGTGACATATTCTCAAAGTCAAATACTGACTATGGCCACATGAAGGGTGGAGCCACTCCTTTGATGTGGGTCATGGCCGTCTTATTAGGTCCAAACCTTACCGTAAGTCAAAGGTGGAAGAACAACAGATGTGGAAGGAGCTCCAGCAGTTACTATATGCGGGGTTACTAGTTCTTTCATAAAGCTCTTGGTCTTCCCCCTTTGTTAATTAAAAAGAAAAATGGAGGTCATAGGGTAGTCATGGACTGCTGCAAACTAAATAACCTCACTAAAAAAGATAGCTATCCTTTACCCCACATTAATGACTCCCTAGAACAACTCTCTGGCTCTAACTTTTTTCCGCCATGTAATTGGCTAGTTTCTAAAGCAAATGAACATTCCTCCAAAGATCTGTAGAAATGTGCTCTCATTCGCAGTGAGTGTCTCTTCCAAACCACCCAAATACCTCAAGGGTTGTGTAATGCACCTGCAACTTTCCAGCATGCGAAGGATCATACTTTTTTCAGGGCCTGATGTTAGCTTGTGTCATCTTTTATTCCAATGACAATACGGTGTTCTCTTAGACATTAATTGAACATATTGATCATCTGAAGGATGTGTTTTAACGCTTGTGTGACTCACTTATTAAATTAAACCCTCGAAGTGTACCTTCTTCCAAAGATAATTGGATTTACTTGGCCACTCCATTTACTAAGAAGGAATTCACCCATACAGGACAAGGTCGAAGCAATCTCAAAAACTTCACCCCCTAAAAATTTATGGGATATTCAGGTATTAAAGGTTTATGGATTATTACCATCAGTTTATCCCTAAGTTCGCCCAGCTCAGAGAGCCCCTTGTTCAGCTATTGGCAAAAACACCCCTTTCCAGTGAGTGACAAACAAACTGGCCGCTTTTGAGATGCTGAAAAACAGCTACAACAACGTCCTATCCTTAGGTATACTGATTATAATAAACTTTTATCTTGTTTACTGATGCCTCAGACTACGCCGTTAGGGCCATCTTAGTCCAATTGGATGAAAATAGTGTAGATCATGTGGTATCCTTTTTCAGTAAGATTCTGTCAAAGGCAGAACGCAGCTACAGTGTCATGGAGAAGGAGTGCCTTGCTTTTCTGATAGCTGTGAAGCACTACCAACCATCAATTATCAGACCACCTTCACTGTGGTTACTGACCACACTTCCCTAAAATGGTTACAGAACATGAAGGATCCTACTGGCCGGGTAGTTCACTGGGCGCCAAAGATCCAGAATTATGACATGAAGTTTGAACACCTTGTTGAAACCCAAACACCTAAATGTTACTGTATTAACTTGGTTGCCAGTCCTTCACTTGGATAATTGTGAGGTGGTGAGGTTATATGACCTCTTAATGACCCCAATTAATGGGAGGATGAAGATGAGCCATACAGAAATTGTTAGCCAGCACTCCATCAACACCAATGTGGAGAGCTGGATGCTGTATAAGCAGGTGGGGGCAAAGTGGCTATCTTATATTTGGCCCTCATGATCTGTACCTGCTATCCTGGAAGCTCACTCTACTCTAGGTCATGGAGGGAAAAGAAATTTTAGTGGATTAAGGATCAATTTTTTTGTGATGTAGTAATGGAATTTATTGTTGAAGTCTTGGATGCTTGACTCACGTGTAAGAAGAAATCCAATTTTCAAGGCTAGATAACAATATCAACCAACTACCCAACAACCGTTCCACACCATCATCTTAGATGTAGTAGGTCCTCTCACAGACTACTATTGGAAATAATTTTTTCTTAATATCCATTAGCAACTTTACCACATGGGTTGAAGCCCTGGCTCTCCCTGCTCAAAGTCCAAGGCCCTAGCCACATTTCTACATCACAATATTTTCTATTGACAAAGCTGTCATCAAGTACTACTCTGCAACTTTGGTAAAAACTTCACCTCCAGAGTAGTCTGTAGGAATCCATCTTATTGTTGCTTGCTTGTGCTTAATCTGCCAGATTCCACAAAGTTAATAAAATAATTAAAAAAGCACTAATAAAAACCTGGTTTTTTATAAGGTTTTATTAGAAGTGTGGGGTAGAAAAGGAAAAAAATCCCCTCAATAATTGACAGATCCATATCTGACTGTATTGCAGGTCAGAGGGAATTTAATAGTGAGTTTGGTATGGCTTCTTAACATCCAAATTAGGAAATATGATAAAGCAGCATATCAAAGATCTGAACACTTAATTCACCTGGGCTTTACAATGGCTGGGGAATTAATGGCTGGCATTACATACCCGTGTGGTAATGCTCTAGTGAGCTTCAGCCAATCCCCATCACACGGAAATTGATTTAACTTGGGGACCCCCACCACGCCTATAAAAGGGGGTGGTTCTCTCTTAGGTGCATGAAGGGACCTAGTTGTGGCTGGGGGATTTCCATTAGATGGACGCCCCAGGTTCTACTGCGTGGTTGGAGAAATCCAACTGCCCAACTTAATAGTTGTGCCCTTGTATTTATTGAAATATTTTCCCAATTTGTGGGGTTCCACAAGAATTGATCAAGGTATTTTCGTCAAAGGAATTGTTATTATTATTAAAATTACATTTAGTTTCATCGCAAACTTGTAAATGGCTGACATTTCCCTGTTTAAGCTGATTTTAACCCAGGACATTATTCCTTTGCATCTGAAAGGACAAATCTCTGACATAGTCAAAATCCTGGCCACTTCAATGGGAGCCCAATAACTTTCCTCAGCTCCATAGAATATATCTACCAACGGAAAATTGGAGAGGGCAAATGGAACCTCTGGTCTCCATTATATGAAAAATGGCCTCTTCTGGATCACTTCACTGGGATCGATTCCTACCTAGTAAGCTTATGGCCTAACATATTAGTTATCATCAGATCTTGAAAATGTCCATATTCCATGGCTTGATGGGTGGGAACCAAGAAAACCTGCCTATTAGCTAAGGATGTATCCCCTCTAGAGCTAAGGAACCTGAGAAAGCCATGAGAAGATTTGCTCAGCGCATCATCCAGCTCTAATCTGAAACTATGTTCAATTTAGTGAAAACGGTGACTGATTAAGGGCAGGCTTTCAAAAACTCCAAACCCCCTACCTACATTCAAAGTTTCTTACATGGTCCTATACTACCATAACCGCATCATTCCTAGATATGGTAAGCTTGGATCAATTTGGAAGGGTCCTTTCACCATCACTTCAAGAGAGGCAATGATTAATATATAAAATCCTTGACTACAGGGATTACCATCAATTAGGTACATGGCCGCTTCCTATAGCCCTATTCTCCCCCTACATTCTTGAAGGGTGATGTCAGAAATTTGCCCTCACAGCTCTAAGAAAATAATGTTTTGAGTCTAGATAGGCTGAAAATGAGAAATGTCAGAAATTTGCAAGTTTGCGATGATAATAGAAGTGGTTTTGCTAATACAAACAATTTATCAGCCAAAAAACCTTGGTCAATTCTTGGTGGGACCCTGCAAATTGGGGTAACACTATTACTAATAAAATACAGACAAATAGCGCGAATTCAGGAAGTCAAATTTCCCCATCCTTGCAGAGGAATCTGGGAAGTCTATCAGAGGTTTCTACTCAGGTTAGGACTAGTAAAAAGCAAATCCTAAGTGGGGACACCCCATTTTCATAGGCGTGGTTTGGGTCACCTAAGGTAGGATAATTTTTCCTGATGAGGATAAACTCATATTAATTAAAACATTACCTCACAGGTTTGTCTTGCCTAACAATAACTCCCCATATATTGTGCAGCCAAAGTGAAGCCAGTTTTCTGAGCTTTGATTGGCTAAATTTACATGTTTCCCAAATCCAGACTAGTCTTAAGCTAATCCAATTATTTATCATTGATTTTTTTTACCCTTGATACAGTTTAGTTAATGATGGCCGGAAATCAAGAGGGTTCATTTTCTTTCCCCTCGCTAAAACTAATAAAACCTATAAAACCCCGTTTTTGATTATTAGTGTTTTTTATTATATAAAATCAGTTGTGGAATCCAGCGGCGTTAAAGCACCAACGTGCACCTAATAAGCTGGCAACCCATAAGGGCCTACTGAACAGCCAAATGACCCAACTCATCTAAGAACCCTTTAAAATGTGTGGCGCAAAAAATACCCTGTTGCACAGGTTGAAAGAATGCCCAGCTCCCCAACCTGTCTGTAAACTAGTGTTGCCACAGATGGCATCAAACCAAAGGCCACTAAACTCTGTCCTATTGCAAATTCCATGGCACTTAAAAGAAAATCACCCATCCAAAAATTCTCTGAGTGGCCATTTCTACATTATCTCTATGGACATTTCAAACTTTTATCTTGAAGCAAATTTAAAATTTAACCCCAAATTCTCTCAAAATTAGCAATTGTTTCAACAAAAGTATATAATTAAAGTATTCAGCATCTGGCTGTTTGGTGAATCAATTTCGCACCAACCTCAGAAGATAGTGCAGAGCTGGCTTTAGCTCCCCTTCTTTACTGTCAATTAAGAACTGCAAGTCTGCCTCAACATCAGTAATAATTCACTGTGCAGCTCAAGCAAACCTCGATCTAACACTACCAGGTTCTATAAGAAAACTTGCCATGACGAACTCCCCTGGTAATCAGGTTTAGGTTTCAGCCCCTTTATCTCATATTCTCTTCCTTCTCTTTAGTGCGGTATATTTTTCCCAAGGTTGACCCAACTCAAACAAAGTTATTATTTAGTATTATTATTGCTTTTCTTTCTCCTAAGCGTCAATTTTATAGAGCAAAGGAAGATTATAAGTTTAATTCAAACATTTAATAATCAGAACAGAAGGAAAAGATGCACAATTCCAATCAGCAGTCCTGGGAGAACATCATAAAGTTTGGTGAATCACCAACATGACACTTCCCAAGGGCATGAATCGCTCTCACAAGGATCTTTCTTTCCATATGATAACATATTCAGGTGAATTTAGAACTAAATAAAATAAAAACTCTGTAAAATCTACAAACAACAATCCACTAATGTCCTCGGCCTGACCACCTGCTGCTCCAAAATGGGGCAGCGGCGAAACCCCCTAGCATTTTCTGCCCAGCGGGGAAACGCTATCAAACCAGATCAACCAGCCCCCCAATCCTTTGGGTTGATACATTCCCCCAAGGATCTCGACCTCCACCTTGCACATTCTCAAACAGTTCCTCATAGCCCCATTGTACTCCTCCAAAGCAAGATACAATTTGGCCTCCATGTCAAACATGAAAACTTGTTTCCATACAATGATGAACAAATAATTGAATTAGTCCAGGCGCTTATGCAGCCAGCAGGCTTTATCAAATTTCACCCCTACAAGGGGTACTTCGATCTTGGCTTCATTTATGAAGCCAATGCTTCAATTGCAGCCAACAGTCCCCTGGTACTCCAGGAAACCACCATCCCAAGCACTCGCACACAATGGCTGATGCCACTACTCTTGTGGTTCAATTTTCAGGCCTCCCCACCCACCTCCAACTAGAAACCTCTTATAATGAAATAATAGCTAGGTTGTTAGCATATGGTGCTGACCCCATTTTACAATTTGTGGTCCCCAAGGGAGACAACTGACTTGTGGGCCCTCACGCCTTCTCAACCATATGCCCAATATCAGTGAAATTGCCATTTCGATTCCCCTTAGCACCACTGTCCTCTCTGCCCCTGACCACCCTTTCTGGCCCAGAGTAGATAAGGGGCGCACAATCTTCCCCATTTGCTTTAACCTGGACCACTCAAAACGGCGCTGGCCCATCATATCCCAAGATGGAGCTAACATGCTCAACTCCCCCACGATGCTCCCATAAGTGACATAAAAGCCTTTTTTGAATATGGCACAAACCTCCCCCAACCCAGAATGGTAGATTCGATTGCCATGAATTCAATTAATAAGGAACCAGAAGGCCAAACCGCCACTCCTACTACATCTAATCATGAGCCAGCATGGACCCATTAAATCCAAAAAAAATCCACCCAGCCACCCAATCCAGCCCACCATATGCCGATCAACCTATTGTCTTCAACCAAAATCCCTGGGATTATTTGAAGGAAGTTGGTGATTTGGGAAATCCCATCCTCAAAAAACTTGAGGCTCCAGGCCTTAAAATATACCTAAATTCAGAATATGCGTCTCAATTCCCAACACGCCGCTATGCTCTACACTTAGATGTGGATGAATTCTGAAGTGACCACCAACTCACCAAAGAGGCGATTGCCTCTCCTAGTGTCCCCCTCCAAAAGGCTGTAGCAAAATCAGCCGCATTCCTGGCCAAGGGGGTACCCACACCTATCCTTCCCCCATGCAACAAATAAATAAAAAAGAATTCCTCTGAATCCAACAAGTTGCATACAATGCAGTAAAAAAAGTTGTGATGGTCGCAAAATTTGGCCCCAAGACCCGCATTACCAGCAACAACATCTCCATCTTTACCAAGCTACCCAAAGTATGCCTCAAGGCTGAAAAAGCATTTTTGAATACATCAAAACTCTCCTCATAGTAAAATTCGAGCCTCCCGGGCCACTTTGCTATCTTGACCCCCATATTAAGGATGCACCCATGCCCATGATCTCAGCGCTCTGCAGTACACTGTCCAACATAGAGGAGGAAGATTAGCTTCCTGATCCTGACTCACCCCACCATGGATGCATAGATATTTACCTCATCTGACCTGGTTGGTTGATTTTAGTTTTTATTTTTATTTTTGATTCAGTTTGAGTGATCTGTTAATCTCTTTCTGTTTGTTTAATTTATAGCATAGTTTTTTTTGCTCCTCATAGCTCAGTAATGTTTGTCCCTTGGTTGGCTTGCCCCAGTTAAATAAAGAATTCTCTCACAAGGAGTTTGGTCAGCCACGCAAACCAAACCAAACGACATATGCAAGTCCCTACTAAAAGATACTTCTTAATGCTAAACCAGCACATGCATTACAATAATATCCGCCACTCACACCCCTCCTCCCCTGTTAAGCATGAGGTTTGAGTGAACTTTGGTTTTGAAAAACCAGAGATTTTGTTGGCAATTACCAAAAAATAAGAAAAATTTATTTTGAAAATGTTATTTTTATCAAGCAAGAATCACGTCAAGAATTTGTTAATATTGGCTTCACCATGGTGGAGAAGGTGGATGCCATGTCAAAGGTAGTTATTGAAGTAACCATCAAAGGTGTGTCCCATCATGTCAAGGTATTCTGTACACGCTGGAACTAGGAGAATTACCTCTTCACCTCTTTCTAAAAACTATCAACCAATCTCCCCCATAACTTTGTCAAAGCAGAGCTGATCAAAGGGCTTGAGGAATATGGAAGAGTGAAACATTTTGAGCTTCAGCGCTTCAACCTCATGTCAATTGTCAGATTCTGGTGGTTGACTTGATAATAAACCTTTGACAACCATAAGATTGGGCCAATTACCCTTTCAAAGCTTGAGCTAACGCCTATTGCAATTATAAAATTCAGGCCAATTATCTCAACGACAATTGGATCAAGTATTTTATCAGGCGCTCAGGCTAAATACGCTCACATATTATGGCCTATTCTGATGCATCAAATCTCAGCAATTGGTCCTGATTATTAAAACACAATCAATTCATTTGTATGCAAAATTATTTGAGGATGACCTGAAGTTAAGTTTAAAAGTCACAAGGACAATTAAATGAATGAACAACGTTATCAATTTTCCACCTGCGGGCGAAATTCGTATGTTGATATGTTTAATCAGCATGATAGTCCTTATGTGGACTGCCCAAAAGGGGTTACTTAGTGCTATCGAGGAAGGGACCTGCTGACGTCTCAATTAGGGGTGCGTCATTTTCTTCAATTGAGGACCAAATTTCACAGAATGTGTGTTTTGTCAGCAGTATGACGAAACTGAAATCCTGAAGATCTTAAAACAAATTTGCATGCTTTTATTGTAATTTTTATACCTGAAATCCTCCCAATTTTGATAGTATTTTGCCACCAATGAATCAAAGAAAAGGTTTCAGTCATAGGCTGAGTTGAGTGGCAAAGTAGCTGTTAAAATTCTGTGCTGGAATGTTGCCAGGAGATGCCCTAGAGGTATAAATACTGGCGCCTGGCCTAGTGACCATCATTAAATAAACAGCTTGAATAAAAGTTATATTTATTTCATCACTTTCTAATTTTCTCTTCGAATCCTTTCTTTGGAGAAAAGTGTTGACAAACTGGAAGGATTAAATTCACAGTTTGTACTGAAGCCTGCCTTGGAAGAAGTTCCAAAATCTGAAGTAAAAATTACGTCCAAAATCGTCCAGAAGAGTTGAGGCGATTTTATTAGGCCTAGTGAGTCATTAACGGTCTGAATCCCATAAACTATAGGCACTATAGAGGATCAATCATTGTACTTCACCCTGAATTGACGTGCAGGATAGTAATTTAAAAGCGAGCAATCCTTGGAATTCGACACTAATAATCTTCAGTGGGAAGGCAATCACAGTTATTGACACCAAGCCCAAAAGTAGAAGCCAACCCCAATATGATCCCAGGAATCACAAAATTCATCTTACCAGAGGGACAAGCATCCAACCCCTTTAAAGTTACACCAGAGAAGGCTCCACCTATATGCCAAAACTTTCAGGCGCTTGGTCATCAGGCCACGCATGCACTTCCAAAGACAAGCAGCTGGAGGAGGAGGACAAAGAGGAAATGGATGAAACTGATGAAAATTTCAGAAAACTTCAGGTGGTGACTACCCTCTTCAACTGGGGGATACGTGGCAAGTATTAGATTTTTGAACTGGTCACTGTCAAACAACGCAAAGCAGAGGTGAAAGCAAAGAGATTTTAGAGGCTAGAGAGAGGACTGAGGAAGCTAAAAATTGAATCAGATTTTGGAATCAACCAACAATGTTGGAAACACAAAAAGCTTTGAGATCCTGAGGGAGCCCCCCAAGGAGTCAATGGAGGGGATAGCAAACCAGCAGATGCAGGTGGCGACACAGGGGCAAATGCAGCCCATTGGAGCGGGAAATGAACAGGTTCTGGTTCAGGCCAGTATTCACAATCCTGGTCACTTAACTATAAACCCAAAAAAAAACTCAGATTAAAGGTTACAAAAATTTTCATATTGGTTCAGCTACAAATACAGTGAGTGCTGCCGCAGCTTAACTCAGCTCAGTGGCTCAGAATTCCGAACTGGGTACTCGAAGCTTGATTCGCCTGAATCATGATAGAACTGGGCTGAATGGCCCAGAACTATCTGTTTAAGGAGGATTGAGCAATTAAGGTAATCTGATCGCAATAAGGACTCTCAATATTGCAGGGCTAAAGGCTGCCATATCCTGGGTCAAGAAAGTCCATTACATACAAAACCCTCTTGCTGACATCCTAGTAATCCCGGAGTGTTATTGCAGTGTGAGTGGAACCTGAGTGGACCCCAAAGCTCCTCCTAAACATCTCAACTTGGTCCACCCTCTGTAGGTTTGTGATCAACCGGCAGGGGCATCACTGTCACATCTTTGACTGGTCATCTAGGGGCGTTGAGTCCTATACATCACAATCACCTGGAAAGGAAATCAGTACACTCTAGTCAACACCTATGCCCCAACATCCCCAGCGACTGCGCCAACTTCTTTGAGGAGGTGGCTAATTTACCACTACAGAAGACAGCTTTCTCTTAGAATACATGATCTGTTGGCTCACAAGGGCCACAGACAAATGGCCCCTTGACATCAATCATCCTCACGGATACCAGGAACTCATGTCGCTCATGGCTGTGATGGGAGTCATTGATGCACGCCCTTTTGTCGCGTCAACCCTTGAGCACATGATGAGGTCACATGTCATAGAGGGCGAGCTGCTCTCAATAATGAGCATTGACCTAATATGCATCACAGTGACCTTAAGCGCATGGTAGGAAACTCCAAAGCAGTTAGTGTCACCCACTCAGACCATAAGCTGGTAAGGATTAACTTGAGGTCTGAGACACTGGCACAATAAGGCCCAAAATAAAAAAGATCCACCCACAAACTATGAGTAACTCTGATTTTCCCCACTGGTTAGCGGTAGATTCTTGTCCCATAATGTGAGGTACCCCATCATAAAGGAACCCAATCTAGAACTGGGGACATCTAAAAGTAAAATGGTCGATGCCAAAAAATGTGCATCTTCCAGGAGGCATGTGGCTGAGCCGTTGGCTCTTCAAATGGCAAATCAATAAACAAACGCATCTTAAGAAGAGCGCCCCAAGTGGGCCACAGCACCAACTGGATGAGGGAATCGGTTCAGTTGACCCTCGAGATCCAAATTTTGTACTGGTAAGCCCAGGAATGGCTCACATTACAGGTGAGAGCAAAGCAAGTGGCCAAGGGTGAAGAAAATTCAAATATTTTAAGCGCCAATTCACCACCCAGAAATCCTGGACCCAATGAGATGCTCTGGCTGTGCAAGGTGTCACTGTAGCACAAACCCCAGAGGCGCTAGTGGAAATAACCCACAATTACTACATAAAATTATACTTAGACGAGGGTCCTTTACCTTAGTACATTGAATCCTTCCTTGCAAGGACAGAGCCACCCCTGACCCTGGAAACATCAGCCCTCATGGCAAAAATAATGATGGAGGAGCTCAACGTGGAAATCATTAGTCTTTCCCAGCAGAAGAATCAAGGACCTTATGGAAACCCATATGAATTAATCATGACATTTCCAGACCTCCTTAGCCACATCCTCCTCACTGCGCTCAACAGATGCCTGGATGAGATCAAGCTGATGCCTGGAGGGGACAAAGCACTGCTCTTTTTCATCTTTAAAAAAGGTGATAAACAATCATTTGACAACTGGCATCCAATCTCAATGATTAATTCTGAATCTATATGCTTTAGAAAATCCTGGCGCATCATCTGGGCTCAATTGGGAGGAGTTTTATCTCAACTAATCTTCACAGATTTGTCCCCGCAGTAGCATCTTGGACGACATCCACATGGTAACAAAAGTCACCCAGTTGAACTCTAGTGTGGAATTAGTATTTGTAGATGAATAAAAAGCTTATGACAGGGTAGACTGGTTGTACCTGCATGTTGCATGGAAAGATCACATCTTTCATATAAATTCATTGACTGGGTGATGAAGTAAACAACTACCACTAACATGTCAGTTTTAGGCCCCCAGATTCCAGTTGGCCAAAATCTTGCCTCAATGTGGGGTGAGGCAAGGGGACCCTTTGAGCCATCTGTTGTATAACCTGGCTTTAACCAAATGTTGTGGGTGGCAGAGATAAATTATAAATTTTATTCAGGGAACTGCTGACCAGGGGATGGACACTTCCAATAAGACACTAAAAACTTGAACACCAGTGTGAGGAGGGCACCACAGAGAAGCAATGTTATCTCATGTTGCCAGCGGGAACGCCAAGAGAAGGAGGGGGTTGCATATGCAGGCTTGCGCCACTATCAAGCATGTATGTAAAAAAGGGGTCTGAATTGATGAACCAAACTGGGAACCAGGATGAGAACAACTTATGGTGACGTGGTGGGAAGTACCCAAACATCCACGCTTGAAAGTGGTCCACTAAGTGCGACTGGAACTGGCGTATAGCTTCTTGAGGGTGGGGGTGTAGCTTGAGATGGCATCCAGGACAATCGTGTGGATAGTCCACATAGCTATTGCAACTACCAAGGAATGGAGAGAGAGCAGAATAGGGGAAGCCTTGGATAAAGCGAACATGTCCTTAGACAGGCTGAAGGGCTGTGCCTGATCCTGGAGAAGCAGACATTGCACCTCTCGCCATATCGTTTTAGATGGAGGGCACTTTTCCAGGCATTGAACCAGCGTTCTGTACTGGCCACACATGACACAGGATGAGTGCAAAGCGTTAGAGCATTCAGCATTATGGTATACCCATCTCAAGCAGCGCCACACATGGGAATAAATATGTGGTTGCAGAAGAGAGTGGTGGCCTACTTAAAATGGCTTTCTGGGTATCAAGGGGGTAGAAAATGTCCATCATGTCCAGGTAGTCCACCCTGGACATCGTAGGGGATCGCATGGGTATCACTATGTTCAGAATGGGAAGTCCTTTCACTTCCTGGGTAAACTTAGGAGAGGGACGACTCCTCTGGGTGGTGTGCCCACAAATGCGAATTCTCCACTCTGCACTCCGCATGGAGAGGATGATCCTTTTGAAGTATGGCGACGTCCCTGTGAGCCCGCTACAGAAGGATGTGAGGCAAGGTACTTTAACAGAGAGTGGGGTGGGTAGGATTGGTGGGGCCCAGAGCGCGGGAGAAGTGAGAGCAGGCTGCGCGGGACCAGTGCTGGGATGAGATTGTAGGGTTAGTAACGGCAGCGATCCAGGTGTTAAGGATTTTGGCATCATGGGCCTCAAAGTTGAGCAGGCCCATACCAACACTATGGCGAGGGCCAAACATGACGTCCAGGTGCACCGGCGGTGGGTGGCCCAACCAAAGCCACCCTTGCAGAAGGGTGTATAGTGACTTGAAGAAACATAGGGAGAAAGAAATGACGTGGGATCCAAACCAAACTTTATAGAGAGCATAGAGTTGGCAAGCACTACCCTGCCTGTAAGGGAGGTCTGACGAGCTCTGAGGGAAGCTATGCGTTTCATCACGCTGTCTAGGATATGGTTTTTCATCACCAATGAGGCGTACCCTCCTGCCTCCAGCCAAACCCCCAAACGGTGGACGGAGCCAACGGTGGGGCTTGGCACAAAGGGGAGCACAAATGGGGCTGTGCGGGATGGGCAGGGAAAGCTAACTCATGAGCTAGCTGACGAGGTGGGTAGGAAACAGGGCGCTGGGGACAAGCAGGCTTGATACCAACTAAGGAGAAAATTTTTTGTTTTGGAGGCGTTGAGTGCTGCGTTGCTTACCCTGAAGTAAACCTGGAAGGTATCTTCTAGCGCGCGTGAATCAAGATTGTTAGACATCTCAACTACACAATCATCAGCAAATGCCAGCTTCTTGACTGGTGCCTGGCCTTGCACATGGACACCAGTAAGGTGGGCATTCACATTTAGAAGAAGTGGGTCAAGGCTGAAGTTATACAAGAGTGGGCTAAGTGAGTCCCTTGGCGCAGTCCCCTTTGAGGGCGGACTACATCTGTGAGGAAGCCAGGGACACGCACAGCTACTGTGGCGGACTCCATTCTCAGCATCACCTGATTGATGAAGCGAGGGGGAGGCGTAACTTGTGGAGTCAGGCTCTGAGGTAGTCCCAATTGACTCTATTATAGGCCCTCTGCTGATCTAAAAATACAAGTGCTCCAGAAGCCATGGTGGGTGGCAAAGATAGAGCTTTAAGGTATCAGTGTGCATGGGCAACCACCTCTGAAAGTCTGGCATATGCAGATGACGCAGTCATTGAGATTGTGAGCTCAGAGGACTTAAATAAACTTGAGTCTCTTATTCACCAATATGAATCATCTAGCAATGCAAGAGTCAACAAAGCAAAGATGAAAATCAGACTTGTTGGTGGAACAAAAATGACCCATACAACCTGAGGTGGAAAAACTCAAAACAGGTATTACTAACAGGACCCAGCTAGACCCACCCTGCCCCCTGCCACCCCCACTCATCTGGAAATGGTATCTGGGGTGAGTGACAACCAGGCCTTATATACTCAGTGCTATGGCCATCCAAGGTAGACTGACGTCATGATGAATTGAAAGAAGAGAAACCTTATCAATTGCATTTTACTAAAAACTGCATATAAAAATCAAAAATTGGATTTGTCTCAGATTCAACTAATTAGGAGCCAGTTGTTGATGCTGATAATTACGTCATTTTCACTTCAGCTGGCCAAATGTAAAATGCTAAAATTAGTCTTGAATCAGGTAAATATTGCCATCAATTGTAAGTTTCAAAATTTACCTAGAAATGACTGGAATTGGCAACGAATCAACCAGCTGACTTGACAAAAGCATTTTAAAAAATTTAATGAAAAAATTTAAAGATAAAAAATCCAACTGAGACCTTAATTGCAGGTCTCAGAACTTCTTGGAGTATGATTTAATTGGCAACAAATTGACTAATCGCCCAAAATTAAAAAATTTAAATATTTTAACGCAAAGTTCAAACTCAATCAAGGAGAACCAAAGCAGCAATTAAAAATAATAAATTGAGTCCAATTAAAAGAGAGTTAATTTGGCAAACTGCATACAATTCACCAGCACTTAAGGACCACCCTCTTAGGAAGTGTTCATCTCAGTGTTTTCCTACCCCAGATAAAATTTAAAAATTAAAATTTAAAACCTAATTACCACCCTCACCATCCTCCAAAATCCATCAATCTTTTTGGAAGTGGGCAGAATATGGGCCTCATTTGAGCTGGCACCTTAGGGCAGCCCAGTGAAACACCTGGCTATCACTCTGAACCCCAACAGGACAGACCTAACCAGTATCAAGGACAGGCTCATCCATAAGCTTACGTACAGCATTGCCTCTTTCATAGGGAGGCAAATGGGACTCATGAGGTGAGTCATAGTCATGAATTTACTTCTTCCTCCAATCCTCTAGTTCCCAGCTGCAGTTGTCCCCTTCTCCTCAGAAATCTACAACTGCATCAAGGCCTTACTGCAGTCAGGGTTGTGGTATGGAAGAAGAGCCCAGATACAAATTGGCCCGCTACATGGACCAAGAACTGGAAAAGGCCTAGGCTTCACTCTCCACATCACCCAATCAGAAAAAATATTTGGTAAGTTGGATAGTTAGTGCGACAAGCCCAACCACGAAAATGAACCACTGGTCACATGCCACACAAATCAACCTGACCAGGGACCTTAGACTCACCAACCCCACAGCGCTAAACACCCTCCTGTCCTACTTGGCAGCCAACCTGAATACCACAGTCCACACCAGTCCTCAAACTTCTCCTGCACAGTATTGAAGAGCATCCAATGAGATGAGTAACTGTTCCCACTCAGGATAACGAGAGGCCAATGTAACTGATGGTTTGTAAACCACAACTACACTCTGGAATGTAGGAGTGCACAAGTCACAGTAGAGAACTACCCCCTCCAAGAACATAAAGCTTAGCCCATATTACCTTTTGGACTAAAATAATCAGCCATACAACAAAAAAACTTACTAAAAAAATAAAAATTTGCAATACATGATTTACTTCACCCAAAAATTAGAGCGCATGTCTGGTGATGCTTATACAAGGCCTACCAACCAGCTGAGTAGTCCAACTCAACCCAAGAACACTGTAAAGTATGCGGAGTAAAAGACACCCTACTACACAGGCTGAAAGATTGCCCACCGCTGACTTGTTTGGAAACTATCTTGGCCATTGATGGAACCAAACCAAGGGCCCACCAAATTCAGCTCAATTACAAATTACATGGCACTTACTATCAACTCACCCATACCAGAATTGATCCGAGCAACCATATTTGCATTATCCCTATGGGACATCACACTATCTATCTCAAGTAAATACAAAATTTGGTCCCAAATCCTGTCAAAATTAGAATTTGTTTCAACAAAAACATAATTAAATCATTCAACATCTGGCTGTTTGGTGAAGCAATACCACGCAACTACAGAGGATAGTGCAGATCTGGATTCCTCTTGCATTTTTAACTGTCAATTTGGAACTGCAAATCTACCTCAACACCAGTAAAATTTACTGAGCAGCTCAAGAGAACTTCCTCCAACACCACCAGTTCTATGGGAACGCTTGCCGCAATGTTCTCTTATGGTACTCGGGTTTAGGTCGCGTCACCCTATCTTATAGTCTTCCCCTCTTTTGGTGTGGAAATTTATCCCATGGTCAGCCCACATCAATTTTAAGTTATATTATTATTATTAATTTTATTTATCCTAAGCGTCACTTTTATAGAGCAGAGGAAGATTCAAGTTGAATTCAAACATTCAATAATCAGAACAGAAGGAAAAGATGCACAACTCCAATCAGAAGTCCTGGGCAAACATCATAAAGTGTGGTAAATCCACCAACATGTCGTTCCCCAAGGGCATCAGATGCTCTCACAAGAAGCTCCTGGTAAGCCATGTGAACCATACTAAATGACAAATGCAAGTTCTTACTGAAGGGTACTTGAAAATGCTACACCATCATATGCTTTACAAATATTAACCGCCACTCACTCCCCTCCTCCCCTGTTGAGCAGGGGTCAGAGTGAACTTTATGGTCAAAAGACTTGAGATCTTGGGTATAACTGAAAAAAAGTATAGATGGAAATTTGTTCTTTATTAAGCAAAAAATTTGATTATTAATTGACATCAGCTTCGCCACAGTGGAGCAGGTGAGACCCTCATCTAGGTCATTATCAAAGTTGCTGTTAAAGGTGTGAGCTATTGTGTCAATGTACACCATACCCGCTAGAACAAGAGCAATGTCCCATCATTTCATTTAAAGATCTTCCAACCAATCTTCCCACAACTTTTTCAGAGCATATCTGATTAAAGGACTAGATGCATATGGAAGAGTGAAGAAATTTGAGCTTTAACGTTACACATCATGCCTGAACTCTGCATAAGGAAGGCTATCGCAGTAATTGACCCCAACCTTATGTAGCTTATAACCCAAGTTGATCCTCTGCATCGTTCAATTCATTAGACCAGTGGGACAAATGTCAGACCTTTCAGAGTGACTCCTGAGTATGCACCACCAATCTTCCAGCACAGCTAGGCGCTTAGTCATTGAGTCTTGCATGCCCTGCTGTAGGCAAGCAACAAGAGGAGGAGAACCCAGAGGTGATGGACAAAACTAGTGAAAACTTTGGGATATCCAGATGACGACATCCTCAATCAACTGAGGAACATGCTGAGTACCAAATCATTGAAACAGTTACCAACAAGCAATGCAAAGATGATAAAAAGCAGAAAACATTAAGAGGTCAGAGAAAGAGCTGATGAATCTAGAAAGCCATTCAGATACAGGAAACAAACATCAAAGACGGGTATACTACCTGCTGTGAGATCCTGAGAGAGATCTCCAAAAAGTTGATGGAGTTGAGATAAGACCAGTAGGTTCAGGAGGCAAATGCAGAGGGGAATGCTGCCCATAAGATCCAGAAGCAAAACGTGAAAGTTCATTCCAGCTTTCCTAACTACAGCCACTTACTTTTGTCCCAAAGAAAAGTTTCTAAAATAAAAGGAAACAAAAATATTCCTGTTGGTCCTACCACCAAGAGAGCTAGAGAATCTTCAGCTCAGCTCATTTTGTCAGCTCAGAAAACCTACATGGAAATAAAAAATCAAATTATCTAAATTTCAATTGACCTGGGTTGAATGGCCAGAGCTATAAATTAATGCAGATCAGTCAGATTGGTTAATTCAGTCACAATAGAGACAATCAATATTGTAGGACTGAAGGTCTCCACTACATGGGCCAAGAGATTTTTGCATCTGCAGCACCTCTGGCGGACATACTTAGAATTCAAAAGAGTCATTTCTCGGGGGAAGGAAGCCAAGTAGACCAGGATGCTCCTTCCAAACATATAACCTTAGTCCACCCTCTGCAGGTTTGTGATCAAACCTGGCAGAAGCATCACCATCACATCTTTAACCGATCACCTAGGGGTATTGAGTCCTGGACATCACAATCACCTGGAAAGAAGTTCAATATGCAAAATTCAACATCTACGCCCTCAAAATCAAGGGAACGTGCCTTTTTTAATGAGTGTCCAATTTACCACCACTGGAAGGCATCTTCCTCCTTGGGGGACATGAACTGTTGTCTCATGAGGGCCACAGATAAATGGCCTCAGACATTAATCATCCCCTTACATCCGGAACTTGAATTGCTTATGGCCACAATGAGAGTTATTGATGCATGCCCAAAGGGCGTTATGACCCTTGATAACATGATGAGATCACACTTAAGTGAGGGTGTGTTAAAACTTTAGGAGCTGGATACTTGACTTTCTCTTCTGTGATGATTACCAATTGATAAAATTAAGGACTTGATACCTTGTTATGAATAACAACACGCTTTGGGTCCCTTTGTTCAATATGCTCAAGTTTTTGTATGTGCGTTGTCTGATTTGATAATATAATAGGATGTGCAATAGTAGTATGAAGACAATTATTCTTGTAGAGCTGATAGCCTGAATATTGATTAGGCCCACACCAACCTGATGCTTGTCCTAATGTTGATTTCTTATGAAATCTTACGAACTTCTTCCCTATCCGCCTGGTAGAACGTAACCTAAGGCAATGTTCAGAGGTTTTTTTTTATTGCATCACGCTGAGTCCATGGAGATATCAAAAACTAGACAAAGGATTTTCTGGTACTTCCTACTTCAATTAAAAAACAAAAAGTCTAGATATAAAAAAATTAATATCTAAATATCCTTCTAATTGATTAAATGTTTCATTATAAAAGGTCAATGTATTTAAGGAATTTTATGTATAACTAATTGGTTGATAACTCAATTGGGAATGACAGCTGTCGCCAATTAATTAACCATCTTGGGTTATGAGAAACAGCGCTCTTCCTCATCAAATATACTTGGGTCCTCTTCAATACGCAATTGTGACCTCTTCTGAGTTGAAATAAGACATTTCCTAACTTCTTTATTCAACTCTCTTTGAATTTACCTTATCTGGTAATAAACTGCTTATTTAATAGGACTCTAACCCATAAATATTAGATTGCATTCCAGGAAAGGTTAACTTAAAGGTGATATTGTGACATGTGGCATTACTCACCAACGACTAAAACCCCTTAGCCAATCAGTAATTAAGCCCAATCAACTACTACAATTCAATTAAGATCTTTTATTTGAGGTATGCTAACCAGGGGAAGGACAATACTGATTCTCAAACGAGCCAAACTTAAAATAGCATAAAATAAAATTAGTTGAAATGAGATATATGGATTCACTCAAACTGATGCTAAATTCAAAAAACACCAACCAAGTCAGAAGCGGAAACAGCTATATATCTTTGGTGTTGGGTGAAGGGGATCAAAAGGTTCTTCTTCCTCATCTGTTGTGGACATGTAGCAGCACAAAGCTGATAGCATTGATGTACACATCACGGAATTGGGGGTCAAGATAACAAGGGAAAGCTTGCAACTCAATGTGTGCGATGAGGAGGATGGAAGTATAGTCGGTATGTTCTTTTTTAGACTCAAGGCATACTTTAGGTAGGGTGGCAATGGGTGAAGGTCTCTTTGGGTAATGCGGGTCTTTGAGCCAAAATTTGCATCCACTGCAACTTTTTGAACTGCTGAATTTGCCACCTGATAGTATAGGAGATGGTCTTTTTTGTTTTGAAATCATGGTACTAGGTAGGATAGGACGTGGCAGGCCCGTAGCCAGTACTGCAACTGATTTTGCAATGGTTTTATGGGTTGGGCAACATTTGGGGAGGCAACTGACTCTTCAGATAGTTGTTGGTCACTTTTGATATGGGGTGACATCAGGGTGAAGCACACAATGCTCTTTGGAAATTGAGCCGCATAGTCAGTATTGAGGTACATTTTTAATGAAGGGGGCCCATCCCATTCAGATTCAGGAATAATCTCGCCTAATTATCAACTCAACCAAATAATCTCATGTATTTTGGTTGAATTTGATTGGCTTATTTGCACATGTGTTATTTGTCTCATTTGGCTGGGAGGATGGTTTAGAACTTAATTTTAGTCCATTCTGGCTCCTGATTGGTGGGTCAAGAGAAGAGGTTTATTGAGGCTTTTGGTTGATTCAGTGGTTGCTGTGGCTACAATTTTGAGGAAGGGGGAAAAGTAGTGCCCCATTTAAAAAATGTTATTGGATTAGCTATGGGATCATCGTCAAAGATTTGGGTGTGGATACAATGGCTCGTGAGATGGTGTTGCAGTGCCATTTTGAATGATCCAGTTATAAACAGGTAGGAAAAATGATACGCCCTCCATCCACTCGAGCCCAAAAAGGATGGTATGGGGCAGAGGGGAAAATGGTGCAAGAGGGATTGAGAGGGCTATTTCTGTTGATACTGAATGAATAGTTGTGAAGGTGCAGGGGCTTCAAGGTAAGTAGCTCCATTTGGAACCAGTAATTGTATTATGGGATCAAAACCATATTCTGATAATTAGCAATAATTTAGTTAATTAAAATTTCAGGTGGTAGGTGGGTAGGGAGGCCTGAGGACTGAAATACAAGAGTGGTATCAGCGGGCAACCAGGTATGAGTAGTTGGGAGGGGGGCGCACTGGGACATTAATGGGGATGGTAGCTGCTACTGCAGCGTCAGATTCACTTGAGAAGCCAAGATCAAAATAACCCTTGAAGGGGTGGAAGTCAATGAAACCTGCAGGCTGCATAACAGACTGGGCTAATTCAATAATGGCTTTATATAATAGTGGAACAATTTACCATAGTTAACCTGAGGGTTAAATCACATGTTGCTCCAGGGGAGCATAAGGGGGCAGCGTGGCACCGGCTGGGTTCATTGAGATGTAAGGCTAAGTCCTTAGGTGGGACATAGCATGATGAAGAATTTGGAGGGCTAGCTGATTCAGCCTGAGCAACTTTTGGCGATGGCTGAAAAACATTAGGAGGGTGCACCAATGCCTCACATGAGAGCAGCGGGTTTCAAATGCATCAACATGCGTAACTTCTACAGGGTATGACAAGTGGAGCTGTTTTTACTAAATTCAAAACTATGTTTCAACGAAAAGTTAGCAAAATGAGAGAGAATACAATTAATATAAGTTATTAACGATTAAATCTAACCCCTAATCACTTACTTATTGTTGAGGTTTTCACCACCAAAATCCTCACTAATGTGGCAGAATGTAATCTGAACTTAAGTACATATTTCCTTGATGCTCTTTCTCTTGCTTCAATGGACTAAATCAAAGCCAAATTTTAAGTTTTTAAAAAAACGTAAAACCAGCTGCTCAAATTGAGTAATTTAATAAAATGTTGATGCCATTGACGCCTTCTGCCCTGGCTTGGTGATGTGGTGCACCACCTATTGGCATCATTTGGCAACTCCCAAAGTGCATCTGGGCTGGCTCTGCTAGTCCTAATAATGCCACAGGGCGTTACGTCCATCTCAGAAATTAGCCCACCATCTTGCATAAACATAGGCGGTGCTCCAGAGCCCTTTGATGCTCTCTCAGAGCAACCAGCGTTTTGGCCTCCAAGCTGAATATGGGAATTTTTTCCCTATGTGAGCATGGCCATCATTGAGATGGCCAGGGTGGTTTTCAAACCTGCCAAATATCGATTTTTGCCATTTCGAAGGCTATTTTGACCTCAGATTTTGATCCCAGGCAAAATATGACAGCAGCATCTAAGCTGCCAATTATTTTAAGAATATCCCTATTTCCACTGTTCTCATGGTGCTCCCAGATGAGGCCATTTTGGTGGTTCAGTTTGCCATGTTGCCATCATTTCACTCCCCTGAACGCCTTTGCCATGGACTGATGGAGGGTTTGGCCATTTATGGCACAGACCCCATCTTGAAGTTTGTTTTTCCCAATGGGGATGGTTAGTTGGCAGAGCCTCATGCCTTTGCGACGATCCACCTATTCCATCACAACAACTATCTCACAAATCCCCTTTTCATGTGATCAGATCCACCCCTGATCACCCATTCTGGGCAGGCGTCAAGGATGGCCAAGCCATATGCGCCTTGTGTTTTGAGCTTGATCAAAGTGCAAGTGCCCTACTGCTTCTGCCTCCGCCGCTTCTGCCGTTCTTTCTCCAGCGTCAGCTTGGCTGCTGCCACATCTAAATTTTTTGAGTGGAACTTGATTATCCTGCCCCCAACCTCAGCGAATTCTGGCATGGCTTTTAAAGCTTCAGCCACTCAAAATTATAAAAATTTTAAAAACTCAGTTGAATATGGCAAACTGAGCCAATGGCTGAAACAATTTAGTTGAGCTGCCATGGTTGACTGTTTGCAGCCAATCAGGTGCGGCCAGCTTGCCAAATCTGGTAGTTTGGCCAGCATAAGCTGAGTTGAATTTTTTTCAAATGTCTCAATTGGATTGCAAAAATGACAAGTCATACAACGTTAAACCATATTTTGCATTATAGGAGTTTTTATGCAATCCTCTTAAATCGCGCCCCCACCATTTTCATCCTAAAAATGGTTATCCCATCTATAAAAGTATAATAAAATGGAAGTAAAAGCCTCTTCAGCTTCTGCCAACACCTTACTCCGCCAGCAATAACATGGGGCAATGGAACCCCTGGTTGAGGGTATCCCTATCACCAATCTAACTCATGATTTTGAGGAGGATGCAAAGTATGAGATTGAGGTATCTCTTTTAGTGCAAGCCGTGTTTGCATTGATGCAGCAAAAACCTCTTTTTTGACCCCATTTATCCTGAAACCCACCGTCACATCAAATCATTTAATTGTTTGCCTGCTCTCATCACTTTTGCTGAGCATCAACTTGCTCAATACGTTGAGGCGATGGATACCATTGGCCACATTAAAAAAATACCTACAATTATACCTCCTTATGCCACATGGCACTTATGCTCCCACCCCAATGCAATCTGCCATGGTCCACCAGATAAAATGGGCGCGGTAAAAAGGTTCTCCCAAAGCTTTATCACCTTTTGATGTGGTCCCTAGGCTGGTAGCTGAGGTGCCATTTATTTATTTGGGGAAGGTCGAACAGGGGACAAATACTTCTGATATAGTGAGGGAACTAATGAAATTCAAAAATTAAAGACATCCCAGAGGGTTCAAGGTGCTTCTTGTTGTCTCCGGGATCACCAAGTTTAGGACGGTAGGAGAGGGATTATGCTGGCTTATTCTTGAATGCAGCATGTGTGAAGGTAAGGATCAACCTTAAGGAACCATATGGGGAACCATGTGTTGATTGTCCTTCTGTTAAAGGGGGTCACGTGTCCGAACAGCCATGCTTGGAAATGTTCCAATATATGGCTGTGGAAGCGATGGATGGCTTCTTGGATTGTAGGCGCTGATCCTGTGAACAATTCCAGTACCATTGTATCTATTGTCCATAGTGCTATTGCTACTATTAACGCCCTGAGGGATGGGTGGATAGGAGAGTTCATGTTTGTAGCGAACATGTCCTTGCTAGGCTTAATGGTTGTCCGTTTTCTTGGCGATATAGGCGCATGGCCTCTTTCATACAACCACTGATGTTGGGCATTGTTCTAAACGGTGGGTTAAACTTCCATACTGACCACATATTGTACATGAGGTGTGAATGGCATTTGACCATTCAGCTGTGCGGTATACTCTCCTCATACACCTCCATACATGTGCTCATATCCTAGGTTGGAGTAGAGGGTTATGTGTGTATCTCCATACTCTTCTTTGAGTCTCCAGGTTGTAGGGTATGTCCATATGGTCCAGATAATCTATCCTGGCTATGGTACTTGGGTTCTTGCTTATTATATTGTCTGTGATTATTTTTTCATTGATTTCCTGTCTGTGAGTTAGCCTTAGGCATCCTCGGTGACTGGTTTGGCAATTTATGTGGATCTGCCATGTCACTCTTCTCTTGGCTAGGAGTATTAGTTTGAAATGTGCAGGAGTGCCATGCGGTCCTGAAGCTGTAGTATGGGCTGCCAGAAACTTTATTATTGTATTTGGGAGATCTGGGTTTCTTAATTGGAGTGTACGTGTGAAGTTATATCTTGCTGTTCTTGCCCAGTGTGTATCTGGAAGATCTGGGCTAGTCACCTGAGCTATCCAGGTTTAGTATATGGGTCGCTTACTCTACGTAATTAGTAATCCCCATACCTCCATTCCTTCTAGAGCCAAATAGGGTTTTGAGGCATACAGAGGGGTTGTGGTTAGACCAGAGACATCCTTGTAATAGGGCGTGAATTGTGTTGAAGAAGGATGGTGAGAAAGCGATGCATGGGCCATGAACCATATGATTGATAAAATCATAGAATTGGCTACCGTGACCCTTCCTGTTAGGCCTGTTTGGTTTCAATGTAAGGAGCAACGTGTTTTGTTATTTTGTCTAGAAGGTGATTTTCCATCATGGAATTGGCGTATCCTCCTGCTTCTAGCTATACTCTTAAATGACGAACAGGACCAGCTGTTGGCTTGGTGGTAAGTGAAAATTTCAGTGAGGTTATTGCTCATTTTCGCCTCCTATGCCTGGTAAGGAGTCTTGATGTTGTGTTTAGTTTGTTGTCCCTGGGTAGATGGCATCCACTGGGTCTGATATTTGCCCAGAAGCATGATTTCCGTTTTCTCAGTGTTGAGTGATGCGTTACTTATGGCTGAATATTTTTGTATTATCTTCTCAATTCTACAAGCGTCCTGATTGTTAGATATGCCCACCACACAATCATCAGCGAAGGCCATCATTTTCACTGGTGGTTAGTCCTTGACGTTGATTCCCTTGATATGTGTGTTTTTATTCCGGATTAAGGGGTTAAACTAAAGTTGTAGAGTAGAGGGCTTAAGGGGTCTCCTTGTTAGAGTTTTCTCTGTGGGATGACTGGGTTGGTTAAGAAGCCTGCTCCCACACAGCCATGGTAGCGGACTCTGTAAACAACATCACCCAGTTTATGAATTTATTTAGGAGCTTGAATTTTTGAAGGCAGGCCCTAAGATAGGTCCAGCTCACCCTGTCATATGCTTTTTGTTGGTCTAAAAAGACAAGCGCTCCAGAGGTGTTGGACTGGCAGACATTTGCAACTGAGTGGATGTTGTCACATATGGATCTTTGTGGAACAAATCCTTATTGTGATGGGGATATTGCGTCATTTGAAAATTCTCCTAGTCGTTTGGTTATAATTTTTGTGAAAATTTTTGTATCTGTGTTGATTAGGGAAATTGGGCGCCAGTTGGAAATGACTATTCTGTCTCCTTTTATGAATAAAGTGACCGTATAGGCTTCTTTGCCTCTAGGCAGGAGGCATGTTTCCATAATACACTTATTCATTGAAGCTAGAAGAAAGTTAAAAAGTTAATAAAATATTTTATTTTAAAATTCATAGGAAATCCCATCAGGTCTAGGGAATTTCCCTCTTGGTGCACCGCGTACTACTTCCCATAATTACTCACGCAATATTAAGTTGATTAAATTGTTTTATGGGCTGCGGTGTTAATATGTGTGCTTCTAAGGAATTTTTCAATTTTTTTAGGTTTGACTGGCTCAAATTTGTACAATTTTGTATAAAACCTGTGCACTTCAGTTGCGACTTCTTTGGGTGTTTCCACTATGGATTTGTCCGGTTGATGGACCTGTGTGCAAGCTATCATATTTTTCTGGGCGTGGAATCAGCAGAAAAAGTAGATCGAGCAAGTTTCTCCTTCTCTTATGTTTTTGCCATTATTGAACTCCAACTTGGTTTTGGTGTTTGTGGATCATGGTGTTTAGCTGAGCAGAAACCTCCGCCCATTTGCAACCCCATCCAGGGCATTATCCCATGCATTGTATGCTGTTTTTAAGATGGTCAATTTCTGCCAAGGTGCTTGATAATGGTTGAAGCTTTATATCTTCTAGACTATGTATGTCTAATTTGTTAAGTTGTTGATTTTTTGAAGTTTTTCCAGGTGGTTAGTGGATCTAAAAAAAAGGTGATTGAAAATCCTGGGTTGAGGATATTTCCTCCATACATGATTGAAGTTCTGAGTCAGCTAAACTTTCTGGGCATATTCTGCACCATCTGGGTGCTTGGGTGCTTGATTACGCAAATTTGTAAGATACTGAAACAAGCTGACGGTCAGAAATTTTGATTTTTGTAGTTTAAATTTTTGAATAAGGTGCCAGAAAATTATTGGTGCGAGTATTAAGTCTATCCTTGACATAGAGACAAGTGTACCATTTTGTACATGTGGGTATGTCATGTTTTGTAGCAGGGGTAGCCTTTTTGGTAGCAGATCATATAGTCCCAGGGTGGCATTTAGTACGCGGAGTTCCACTTGCCCTTGTGGTATCTCCATTGTGTATGGCCATGGGTCCGTATCTGGGTTAATCCAGCAGTTCATGTCTCCCATAATGAAATTACTTGCTGGTAGATTTACTTGTGTTAAGGCCATTAGAAATTCTCTTCAGTCATGTGCACCATTTGGGGTGTACACACTGGCTGTTGTGTGCACTTTGGTGTGCCATGAGAGGGTTATGGCGAGTATGCAGCCATCCAAAAAAAATTTATTGATAAATTTAAAGTTTTGGTTCGCACATACTATCGCCCAACAGTGTTGTGACCAAAACAACATTGCTGGGAGGAGCATCTTTTTTATGCCTCCTCCTCTCCTGTGGACAGAGGGTTTCCTGCACCGCCAGGATATCCACAGGTGGGTTTCATATGAGACTCAACTTCTTGGCCCAGGACGTTAAATCCTTGAGTCACATTATGTTTAGCGTCCCTATCTCTACTGAGATGCCCAATGCGCCTCAGGAGCAGTTAGCAGGGCCCCCCAGCCCTACTCCCTCGCTCACATTACTCTTCAATGCACCTCTGCTGCGGAGAGCATAGCCATGATTAGGAATTGGGGTATACTGCCCCTTTCGTTGCTGCTGTTTTCACTCTTCTCTTGGCTTTGCTTGGTTTCAATTTATCATTGCGGTGCACTTGTGTGCTTTTAATTGGCCGCATTATTTTCTTGCGCATTCCATTGTTGATTTTCCTTCCTGATTGCATTAAATTCTGCAATTTTTTGGGGGGGGCGCTTAACCCCAGTTTTGCTGCATTCATTTCCAAATCAGGTTCCGCCAAATTCAATCTGGTCAGATTGGGTGTTTGATTTTTCCTGGGATTTGATTGGTTCATTGACTCAAATTCCTCCATGTCTTTCTGGATCTTCTCTAGCGAAATGGATGATTCTGCTGAGGCCTTTGCCTTGGCTGTGGCCAGCTTGTGAGCTTGTTTGGCCATTTTTCATTCTTTTGGGGAAATTGGGTCAATTATTTTATATTGCCCGTGTTCCCCCCAGTTGAAAGCTTGTGTTGTATCCATGATTTTGGTGTACTCTGAGTCATCTTCGCCTATTTCCTCCTCACAGAATTACATTTTTCTCAGTCCTTCTTTTATGGGGCAAGCATGAATCTTGTGCCAAAAGGCCTAGCTTTGGTTGCATATGGGGTGCGCTTTCCACTGTTGCATGGAACAGCTGTGATTTTTCCCATCAATGGTGAAGGATGCGATGTGAGGTATTTTTGTAATATCCTCTACTACATCCTGGTTTTAGGAAATAATTGCTATTGCCTTCCAGTGCTAAGGGTCAGCATCAGCTGGAATCTCTGCATCTCAAATTGCTTGATTTCTCCATAGGATTCTAAGCCTTCTTGGAAATGCCTTTCAACTACTGTGCACGCCAGTGTGGTCAGAAGATAATAAAAAAATTATAAAAATGTCTTTGGATTCTGTCCAATGGGTGAATTTGGTCAGTACCAAATGCTGTCCATCGGGAAGGTTGAGTACTACTCTGACCTTCACTGCTTCATTCTCTTCTTCCGCGGTTTTGAGCCCAAGATCTACCCAACCTTTGCGGATAGTATGGGTTGTTAAGTACACTGCATGTGGGAAAAATTTATGTTGGGCTTCGCTGATCTTTTCTACATTGTCAGTGTTTCTACACCTGAGAAAACTCATATCCCATATTCCACCAATGAAAGTGGTTATAATTGGTGATACTTCCGTATACCTGGAGTATTTTACCAAAAAATTAACAAAATCTGCGGGGGGCGCCACCTCAGGTTTTTTTATTTTTAATGATATATTCACTTGTACCTATGCGATTGTACCTTTGGGCAGTGCAGGTCTGGGTCCGCTGCCCAATACTGTGATTGCCCAGCTCTTTGCTTTATTACTCATACTCATCTCACCTGGTATTGATTATCAAAATGTGCTGTTTGAATTGAATCTTATTACTGTAAGTGATAGTAATTGGAAAGAAAAGCCCTAGCTGAGGTGCCATATTAGGAATTTTTCGTTCTGATAATGACTTTATTAATCCCATTTGCAAATAAAGATGCATGGCGGCTCCTCCTTTTGGGTTGGGCACCACTAGTGCTAAAAAGTAAATATTCGCTTGCATATTTTTCTGAACAGTATTTATTTATAACTTCAGCGATTTTTTTACTGAGGAAAGCCAACCATGGGACAGACGATACCAATATATGTTTTGGTTAGGGTTAGGTGAAATCTAGCAAGGATCAGGAAGGTTTAAGCACCCCGGAGTAGATGAGCTGCCCATGTTGGTAGCCTGTACTGCCAGATGTAGGGGAGGTAGATGCCTTACTCCGAAGGGGTGCCCCCTGTTATGGAGCAGGTGTGGAGGACGGGTCTGTATGCAGAAACCAGACTGGGAACCATGACTCAACAAGTTGTTGTTGATTTGGTCTCATGTATCTGTAAAGCCAGGCTTGAAAGTGTTCCAGTAGGTGCACGTGAAGTCTGCTGATTGTCTCACGGATGGTGGGATAATTCCCTTGAAGGCATCCAGTGCTATAGTGTGGATTGTCCACATTGCAATGGCGACTATCACAGAATGGAACTTGGGTGGTTGCGGGGATGTAAGTACTAGTGCAAGGAGGCTCTAGGATATTAACAGCTCCTGGGTGGTGTGGGTTCTCAATTGACATGCAATTTCCCACCATATGGCTTTTGATGTGGGGCATGATTCTAGGCGGTGATTCAGGATGCCATTCCCTCCACATACTGCGCACGTTGCTTGGAGGGAGTTGGTGCGATCTGCTGTTCTATAGGTTCTTCTGAGACAACGCCAGGTGTAATCTCTTACCCTTGGCTGGAGGAGTGGATGATGCGTTAGCCTCCATATTGCCTTCAAAGTTGCAAGGCTATAGGGGATGTCCAAAGTATCTAGGTAGTTGATTCTAAAGATGGCTGGGTTAATGGCATAAAGGTCCCTCTGGGGGTGGCCCTTTGGATTCCATAGCCTGAAGTAGGCTCTGGTCCTTCCCCTTCCCTGATTAGTGCCACTGATAGCAACAGTCCACCTCATGTGCCGAAATTTTTCAGAGGATGCATTTAAAGTGAGGAGGGGTTCCATGTGGACCCGCTGCATTGGGGTGGTTCACAAGGTATGTGGGCAGGCTGGATGAGTTGTGTGGGTTGGGTATTTTTGAGCGTCTGCCCAAAGTTGGCCCTCGCCACTCTAGACCAATGTTTTTGTGGGAGGTCTGAGGCTAGGACTTCCTCTATCCAGGTGCCCAATATAGAGTTGTCATGTACTTTAAGTCTAGTAAGCCCATGCCTCCGCTGGAGCGTGATCCAAAGAGTTTTTCCACCCATACAGGTGACTGGGATCCAGTCCACAATCATCCCTGGATAAGTGCGCGGATTGAGGATACAAAAGTAGGCGAGAAGAAGATTCATGTGCAGGGAACCACAGTATTGGGAGGATTAGTGAGTTGGCAACTGTTACTCACCCCATTAGTCCTGGGGATCTTCCCTTGAGGGAGGCAATGCAGTTGGATACCCACTGTAGTAGATTGTTCTCAATTGTCTCATTGGCATACCCCTTGTTTTCAGCCATATCCTGAGGTGGCGGACAGGGTTGGTTGTAGGAGGTGATGCAAAGGATAGGATGAGTGGTTTATTACTTTGTGGGGGTGTGGGGTTTGGGTGTTGTGGCCCAGTTGTTAGTGTAGTTGCCTAAGAGGATTATGTCTGTTTTCCTTTCGTTGAGTGAAGCATTGCTCACAAATGGAGTATTCCTCTAGTGTGCATTCCAGTTGCCAGGCATCTCTGTTGTTAGCTATACCTAACATGCAGTCATCCGCAAAGGCTAGTATCTTGACTGGTGGCTGACCTTGTGCAGCTATTCCCATGAGGTGTGAATCAGCAACGGGAGGAGTGGATCAAAGATGAAGTTGTACAGTAGTGGGCTGAGGGGGTCTCCCTATTTGAGCCCTCTTCCTGGTGTGATCTTGTTGATTAAAAAGCCAGGGCCACACATCCATGAATTAGATTCTGTGATGAGCATCGCCCAGTTTATGAACCTGGGTGGGAGTTTTAATGCGCTTAGGCATTCATTCAGGTATGGAGAGCTAATGCGTTCATATGCTTTCTCCTGGTCTAGGAATACCAGGGCTCCAGATGCTTTGGACTGACATATGTTGGTGACGGAGTGTATATTGCTTCAGATTGAGCGCCCTGGTGTGAACCCAAATTTTTTGGGTGACAGGGCTTTGGAGGCTATTGTGCCTAATCTGGTTGCTAAAATTTTTATAAGTTTTGTGTCAGTGTTAGAGAGTGCAATAGAGCGCCAATTGTCCAGGTCCAGTTTGTCGCCCTTTTTAAACAGGT
The DNA here is from genome assembly GCA_022478985.1 of Massospora cicadina. NCBI lineage: Eukaryota > Fungi > Entomophthoromycota > Entomophthoromycetes > Entomophthorales > Entomophthoraceae > Massospora > Massospora cicadina. The sequence goes on from JAKSZP010011878.1 coordinate 126,994, forward strand.
TTGTGACATAGGAGTCCTGGCCACCAGGAAGAAGGAGTGTCTTCAGTAGGCACTAGTTCATTGAAGCTAAGAGGAGGAGGCAATTAGTTTGAATTATTTTTTGTAAAATTCGTAGGTTATCCCATCAGGGCCTGAGCATCTCCTATGTGGTTCACCGCAAACTGTGTCCCAGAGCTCCTCCTGAGTTACTAGGTTCAGGAGGCTATAGTCCAGCGGCGCACTTTGTATTCCAGCGGTGTGTATATTTTTTTGGGATTTAAATGGGGTGTCACAATATAATTCTGTGTAATAGCGGTGTACTTCCACCTTGACCTCCGTTGTGTCATTGCCACGGTGCTGTCTGCTTTATGGACCAGTGTGCATTCAGACTTGTTGCCACAGGAGCGGAATTGGCAGAAGAAATATGCTGAACAGGTTTCACCTTCTTTTATAAACTTTTTTTTTCTCGATACTTTAATTCTGTGGTGGTGTTCAAAGATGAGGGCGACTAGATTGGCAGATATTTCCACCCATTTGCGCCCCAGTTGGGGTTATAGACAGACTTCAGGGTGTTGTGCTCAAAGTGGTCCAGTTCTGCCAAGGTGCATCTGATTGTGGCTGTTTCAGTGGTGTACTTGTGCGAGGTGAGATGGTGAGGTTTATTTGATAATCTTAATTTTAATTTTTCCCAGGTTTTGATGGGATCTGATATGAACAGGGTTGCATTTTCTGGGCTTGTGGCCTCGTGTTCAACCAAGTTGTATTTTGGGTATTTTTATGTTCTCTTGGTATAGCTTCCTTCAGGTTGATGTCCATGTGTATGGTTTGGTTAGCAAGAGCTGTACTGAAACGAGTCAGCAGACAGAGAAACTGATCTTTTTTGTTGCAAAGTTAGAGACATATGAGCGAAGAGCTTTTTGGTATGAGGATATAGTTGATGTGGCTCATTGATATGAGTGTTCCCTCACGTATGTTGTGGAAGGTCATGTGGGAAAGGAGTGGAGACCCAGGGGGAGGGTGTCATACTGGCCAAGGGATGCCTTCATTGCATGGAACTCAATGTGCCACAGTGGGTATCCCCTGGGGTTGGGCCATCAGACAATGTTGGAGTCACTCCAGCAGTTGAAATCGCCCAACAAGATGGTATCTAATGGGAGGTTGAGTGTTGGGATGGCTTTTAAAAATTGTTTCCTCTCAGCTGCGGAGCAAGTTGCATAGATTTATGTTATCAAAATTGTGTCCTCTTGGTTTGCAAACGTTTCAGCAATTTATTTGATTTAAACTATAATGGTTACTCAAGGTCAAACCCTCTAAGCAACGGATGGACAATTTGAGGATTGCCAGTCCTCAAAACATATCATAAGAGATTTATTAAAATATAAAGCACTATGTTTTAACTGCACTTCTTTATTTTATTTAATATTTTCTCATATTACTTCTGCTCTACTCTACTTGGTCCTCCTAGCAATCCTAATTCTTCAATTGCCCCATCTTGCTTATATATCAGAATCTTCAGATGATACTACTCCCTTTGCTTAGACTATTTTTTCTGCCATATTATCAGTGTCTCAGGCAGGTTATGGTATTCTCACATGCCCTATCGCCTTATCTCAAGGCAATTTATTTAAAGTTCATCAAATGTCGACATAGTCTTATTGAAACTATCTTGAGAAAATCCAATAATCATCCATTATTACCCAATATCACTCAATTAAAGGCGCTCAAATATTTTTTCTCTATAATACATGGTCAGAATATTCAAGCCAATCCGCCATAGCTATTTTGGGCTTAGTGTCTAATCATATCAAAATCTCAACATTACCACATTGACTGGACTATAAGTCTGCTATTATTTATACGCTCAAAGAATAGTTGTGTGCTCTCAATTAATAAGTCACCCTCTTGTGGGATCTTTTATTGTATAGTCATCAACACCTGTTCTCTCAATTATTTTAATAGGCCAATCTAGATGCTAGCTAATTTGTGCTTCTAGACCAGACCCATGTTGATCATAGAATAGAACCATGTCCCCATCTTTGAACTGAGCTAGCCCACTATGCCGTACCTGATTGGCAGTCTTATTCTTTATCTTTTTGGCTAATCTGACTGAATATGCTTCAGTCTGCAATTTAATTAATTTGTCAGATAACGTAGCTAAATAACATTGGGGATATATTATGCCAATATCTTCTACGCAGCCATAGAGAAAAACTAGAAGAGCAGGGTATCATCCATACAGTAATTAAAAGGTCTCTTCCCATTAGCTGAATGAAAGCTAATGTTATAAGCAAAGACGGTGGTGGAAAGTAGGGGACTCCAATCTGAAGGACGATCCACTACCAGCTCATGAAGTACGTTCACTAAAGTCCCATTAACTCGCTCAACCATCCCATTAGACTCAGGTGGTATGAGGTAGTTATAACCACGCTGATAACCTTAAGTTTGTTTAGCTTTGGAAGGATGTGGGAAGCGAAGTTGGTTCCATTATTGGTAAGGAGAAACTGAGAGAAGCCATGTCGCTGGATAATAAATTCTATTATGAATTTGGCCACTATGACCACCCCCAAATCCCATATTGCCCATGTTTCGACTCACCTGGTCAAGTGGTCAATAGCCACTAGAATATATTTGGACCATCTACCGCCTGTTGGAAGAGGGCCAATGACATCAATGGAAACTGTATGCCAAGCAAATTTTGTTTCACTAACTGTTACAAGTTCTTCTGGCAGAATGGTTGTTATAAAATCAGTGGTATTCAAGAGATACGCTGAAGGATTTTTGCACAGGGTCAACCCACTGAGCAATTAGGACCAACAATATGATGATCATCGTCCTTGAAATATCAGCGTAAACTACCAATTAATATAAACACTCGCTCCCACAACCTTCTATTATTTAATATAATCAATACAGCGTACCATTGCTGTTCCGCTTACTCTATACTAATAACAACCTTCTTAACTCAATAATCTTATCTCTCCTATATTGTAGCGACTTCAGATGATAATGCTTCCATGGCTTACTAATTTAATTTGACCATATCTCATTGGTTCTGGCAACTTTATATTTCTTAATTTCATGATCACCTAATTTGAAGCAATTTCCCAACAACCCAATATCACCTCATCTCAAGGCACTCTAATAATCATCACTTTTATCAAACTTGGTGGATCCTATTTATTCTGCCTTAATGACTTAGGGCTTATCGTCCAGTCATATCAGAATTGCGACTTTACCCCTCCCCTTTGACCGGATGATAAGCTCCAATTGCTTATATGCTCAGAGGAACTTTGCATGCACTTGGTTGATGATCCAGACACTAGCGGGGTCCTTGATAGTATATGCTTCTATACCTGTCTTCTCAGTAACTTCGAATGGCCCAATCCAGATACTAGCCTACTTGTGTTTCCACCCAAACCCATGTTGATCATGGAAAAGAACCATTTCTCTATCTTTTAACTTGGTTGACCCACTAAACCGTATCTGCTTTACAGTTTGAGTCTTAATCTTATTTGCTAAACTGAACAAGTATACTTTGGTTTGCAGATTTATTAATGTGTAAGCTAGGGTCGCCAAATAATGTTGGTAGTCCATTCCGCCCATATCTTCTACACAGGCATATAGCAGTGCCAGAAGAGTAGGGTGTCGGCCTTATATTAATTGAAAGGGACTCTTTCCCATAGCAGAATGATAACTTATATATCATAGGTGAAGATGGCGGTAAAAAAAGAGAACTTCAATCTGAGGGTCAATCCACTACTAACTTATGGAGTATGTACACTAAAGTCACATTGACCCACTCAACCATTCCGTTGGACTTGGTGTGGTATAAGGTTGTCAAAATTCCTCGGATGGCCATCAGTTCATTGAGCTTTGGGAGGATGTGTGAAGTGAAGTTAGTTCCATTATCAGTAAGGAGGAACTTAGGACAGCCATTCCTTTGGAAAATACGTTCCATTATGAATTTGGCCACTGTGATCGCCCCTAAATCCCATATTGCGCTTGCTTCAACCCACCGGGTTAAGTAATAAATTGCTACCAAAATGTACTTGGACTGGTTAGCTCCCTTTGGTAGAGGGCCAACAACATCAGGTAAACTGTATGCCAAGCAAAGTGCAGCTTTACCAACTGTTACAAAGTCTTTTGGTAAAATTGATTTTCCAATTGACACTGTTGGCAGGAGAAGATAGTATCAAGTTCATCGAAGTTCATGATTTTCCAGTAATACTGAGGCTGCAAGAATTCCATTGTCTTACGCAAACCAATATGTCTGATGGCCCTATGTGCACTCATAATAATATTAGGCAATGCCGAGGGTCGCGGAAAGTTCACTGTTGAATCACCAATCCACTTATACAACTCACCATTCTGCTGAAAATTATCAGCTCACATTTTATTCAACGCCTTTACAACTTGCGGTGGCTCATCATCATACTTACCAAGAGCATCTTATTGTACATGATATCGCTCAGATCTACCATTAATGCAATAGTTGGTAATCTTGACAATAAGTCTGTGTTTTTGTATTTGGCTCCCAGTTGGTGAAGAATCTCAAAATTGTAAGCATTTAGTTTAAGGACCCATTAGGCTAGATGCCCCTCAGGCTCTTTAAGGTTATGCAACCAGTGTAATGAGGCATGATCCGTTACAACTTTGAACTTTACACCATGCAAATACACTCTGAATTGCTTGTAAGCATAGATCACCTCTAAACATATAAACTTTGTCACAGTATAATTACATATGTGGCTATTCAGGCTTTGACTAAAATATGCCACTGGGTGCTCCTCCCCTTCGTCATCTTTTTTTGACAGAATTGCCCCCACAGCGGAAAGAGATTCACCCATCTGTACAATAAATTCCTTTTAAAATTTGGGTAGCATAGTAAAGCATATTGATCAACGCCATTCTAAGTGTATTGATGGAGTGTTGATGGCGTTTCATCCATTCAAACGTGACATCCTTTTTAATAACTCAAAAAGCGGACCTATAATATAACTGAAAGTTTGTTATGAAGCGGCGATAGTAGCCAACCATCCCTAAAAATACTTGCATATCCTGCTTACTGCTTGGTGTAGTCATTTTCCAAATGGCCTCCACCTAAGCTGGTTGGGGCTGCAGCCCTGTTTCATCAACTACAAACCTGAGGTACTCTAGCTGATCCTTCTAAGAGTGGCATTTCTGGGGTTTTATTTTTGATGTTGGCCCCAGCCAACTGGCGGAATACCTCTTCCAAATGGGTAAGATTCTCAGAAAACGTGCAGGAAAAAACGTTAATTTAATCAAGGTATACAAGATTGCACGACAGCTTCAAATTACCAAGGATAGTGTCCATTGCCCATTGGAATGTAGCTGGGGCATTACACAGGCCTTGTGGTACACATGTCAGTTGAAAAAGCCCTTTTGACGTGATAATGGCACAATTATCTTGTTCCGCCTAAGGTAACTCAATCTGCCAGTAGCCAGATATCAAATCCATTGCAGAGAAATAACAGGCTCCTCCCAACTGGTCCAAAGCATTATCAATTTTTGCAAGGGGTATGAGTCTTTTTTATCAATGCTGTTGAGCTTGGGGTAGTCTATTACTACAAGGTTGGTACCATCCTTATTTTTGACAATTAGGACAGGGAAGCCCATGGGCTCTTCAATTTTTCAGGCATTCCTTGCTCCAACGGTTTAAGATTTCTGCTGTGACAACTTCTTCTGCTGCTATAGATTGGCGGATCAGACAAGATCTGATTGGGAGATGTTCTTCAGTGTCCACTCTATGAATAACTCCCACGCACACTATAAATCATGATTATCAACAGAAAAGGTCTCATTGTGTTTTTAAAATAAGGCTTCCACTTGATCTCTCTGGTCTTCCATTAACCCCATTATATTTCACGCGGTACAACTGCCATTACACCGGGCTGTGTTTCAATGGGCAGACCAAATTCATCCAAATAACCAACTCATGAACTTGGAGGACCTCTTCAAGTGGGAAGAAATGTAAATATGCCACTATTTGGTGTCAGCGGATTTTCATTGGTCAATTCTGAAGTTTTTCTACTAAGACCTTGATCTCCTTATGCCTTGGAAGTACAGTGCCTGGGGCCACATGGGGCTCAAGCCACGATGCTGGTAGGGCACAATGACCTCTCCATATAACTTAGCAGGCAATTCCACCTCTAACTAGTGTTTATAATTACTTGGTGTCCATAGGGAATAGATATAGGGCCAGCAGCTCTAAGAGGTAGCCCTTGATATTCATAAATTTGATGGGCAAGGTCTTGTATTTTGTTCTTTAATTGATGATAGCAAACTGGAATAAACCCATCGCCATATGCAAGGGTAATGTGGCCCATGGCACCGGATCCTTTTGGATTCCACTGGAAGTTAAGTAAATTGGGATCCGCTGCCACAGAATTTAAAGGACTCGGCTATCATATCAACAACAGCACCAAAGTGGCGCATAAAAGCGGTTCCAATTAACAGGTCATAGTCATTGTTTGGTAGCAATATAGCTGGAGCTACAATGACAATCGGCCCAAACTGCAAGAGTATCACGCTGTATGCTCCTTCAGATATTGTGCTTTCTACGCTGCAGTCCCATACACCATATGATGTTTCATGTCAGACTTTAATGCCAACTTCGCCGCCAACTTTGTGGACACTATGTTGGTTGGGCACACGTATTAATTATAGCACAGACTCAGGCTTTTGTTATAACAATGTCACAGTAAGTACATTCAGATTAAGACACATTCTGATTGTTTAAAACGTGGACATTTAATAGATCTCGTTTTCCTAAGAAGCTCATAATACCCTCTCCAACTCTAGGGTACTTTTTAACAATAGCGTCCACAGAGAGGGCCGCGTTCACCCCTTTTAAGAGAAGTGCATCAGCGAATGGATATAGGTTATAAGTAGAAAGTTGATCAAACATTTGACTGGTATAAGGCTTTGATTGCTCAAGGGGGCCTGCTTCCGTCATGTCCCTAAATTGCGCTTGTGTCAGCACATTCACCCCCCCAACTGGCTGCTGATATAGAAAGGCTTCGTCATAGTGTGGAAATTCCACTAGATGTATGGGGATAGGTTCAGGTGGGACGTTTTGAGTCAGAATAGCGGAAGTAGAGAGCCCCATGTCTACTCCGCTCTGACTTTTCCCTGATTTTACTGCTCCTGCGGTAGGGAATGAACCTAAGATATAGACAACTTCTGGCCAAGTGCCCAGAGCAACCGTGCGAGATACAATTGACCCTGTAAGATCTGCATCCATAATTTGTTGTAAAATGGGCCACCCCAAAAGTTAGGCTGGGGTCAAGCGGTGTAAACAGACCCCTCCTGATAGTTGAATTGCTGATGGCAACTTGGTTTGAAGTGAGGTGTGTAGTGATAATGAGTCTGGGGGTTACTAAATGGAAGCTGAATAGGGAGGGTTAGCTCCCCCTAAATCAGAAAGTCCATCAGTGAAGGTGATATGTTTCTGCTCTATATTGGGCTAAGGGAAGGTATCAGATAAATGGCATAAAATTTGAACGAGTTTAAGCAAAGGTATTCAAACTTCTAAATATGGAGCCATGGTATTGAAAAGCTCACAGTATGGTTTCACAGCGGAGGTCAATGCTATGCATACATCAGATTCATTTAAATTCCCTGCCTCAATTAGCACATGGGCTTCCGCCATAAAGAGATCAACAAATGCGGTGAAAGCCTAATTATGCTGAAACCCAATGTTTAATAACTCAGCCTTCTGCTGCACCATTTTCAAAGTCCCTCCGAATAACCACAACACAGTTTTTTTACTTTTTGATAAGTAATAGAACTGGTAGGAAGATAGCAAGTAAGTTTTCACTGCTTCTGACATCCAAGGTGGGAATTAATAATTTGGCTTTACGCCAATCTGAAGCGCCTTCTACTGCAAACTTGAATCGCTTAAAAAATCCATGGATAAACCCATTGTGATCAAATAGAGGCAGCTTATCAATAGCAACCTCCTGCAGAAACTCCTTCTTCCACTGGAGCACAGCGTCCAAGGCAAGCTTGATTTCCACATTTTCAATGGTTGCAGCGTCTTGGAAAGACTCCTTGCAAGAGAAAGCCTGATATGACATGGCCAGCAACTGAGGAATGTTATTATTATTTTTTTTAGTACTAGATGGTCGAAATGTTATTATTATTGTGATTGAACAATGAGCCCCTGAAGTGAGCACCACTGTTATAAAATCGGTGGTATTCAAGAGATATGCAAAGGATTTTTGCACAGGGTTCAAACCACTGAGAAATTAGGACCAACAATATGATCATCGCCCTGAAACAACAGAATAACTTTAAGTAAATATGGAGCACTTGCTCCCACAACCTTCTTTTCTTTAATATAAACAATACAGCTATCCTTACTGTTCCGCTTACTCTATACTAATGACACCTTTTTCTCTCAATAATCTCATCTCGTCTATATTGTAGCAACTTTAGATGATACTGCTTCCATGGTTTACTAATTTAATTTGACCATATCTCATTGGTTCTAAAAACTCTTCCAATGTTACTTTCATGATCGCATAATTTAAAGTGTTTTTCAACAACCCAATATTGCTTCAACTCAAGGCGCTCAAATTATAATCACTTGTATCAAACTCAGCGGATCCTATCCATTCTGCCATAATGACTTAAGTCTTATCATCCATTCATATCAGAATCACAACAACGGTTTTTCACTTGGCAATTGTAGCAACAGGACATTGTTTCAAGCAAACTGAAGTTCATATATTCCCAGAATATTAAGTACAAAATAAATCTAACTTCTTATGCACTCCACCATATCTTACTGACTTATGTGCGCTCATAATAATGCTGGGCCATACCAAGGGTCATGGGAAGCTCACCGTAGAATCTCCAATCCATTTATAAACTCCCCATTCTGCTGAATGTAGTGGGTTGTATCTCGTTAGATGACTTAATAACTTTAGGCAGCTCATCGTAATATTTTTCTCTGAGCATTTTGTCATACATTACATCACTCAAATCCGCTGTGATGGCAACCGTTGGTAATCTTGGCAAGCAATTGGCGTTTTGGTGTTTTTCTCCAGGTTAGTGGAAAATCTAAAAAACTTTAGTTTGAGGGCCCTTCTGGTTAGACGCCCTTAAGGCTCTTTAAGGTTCAACTAGCTAAAAAAGCATGATCCATTATAACTTTAAACTTTACTCCATGCAAATAGGCCCTAAATTGCTTATATACATATATCACCCCTAAGCACTCCTGCTCAGGCATGGTATGATTATGTTCATGGCAATTCAGACTTTGACTGCAGTATGCCACTGGGTGCTATTCCCCTTCATCAACTTTTTGGGATAGGACCTCCCTTACAGCAGAAAGAGACGCATCCATTTGGACAATATCGTTATTGAAATTTGGGTAGTGCAGCACTGGAACACTGATTAGGGCAAACCAAAGTGTATCAAGTGAGCATTCTCAGCATTCTGTCATTCAAACGTGGCATCCTTCTTTAAAAACTCAAACAGCGGACCTCTAATAAAACTAAAGTTGGCTAAAAAGAGGTGATAGTAGACGACCATCCCTGAAAATACTTGTATATCATGCTTACTGTTTGTCTTAGTCATCTTCTGGATAGCCTCCACCATGTCTGGTTGGAGCTTCAGCCCAGTCGCATCTACCACAAACCCAAGGTACCTCAGTTGGTCCTTAAAGAAGTGTAATTTACTAGGCTTGAGTTTGATGTTGGCCTCAGCAAGCTGTTGGAAGACCTCCTCCATATGTGTAAGATGCTCAGAGAACATTTAGGAAAATACTTTTTTAACATCAAGGTACACAAGGACGCATGGCAGCTTCAGGTCACCAAGAATGGTGTACATGACCCATTAAAACAAAGCCAGGGCATTACACAGCCTTTGAGGCATGCAGGTTAGTTGGAAAAGACCTTTGTACGTGATAATGGCACATTTCTCCTGTTTCACTGCAGGCAACTAGATCTGACAGTGACCCGATAAGAAAATCCATTGCTGAGAAGTAATGGACTCACTTTAACCAATCCAAAGCATTGCCAATCCGTGGAAAGAGATATGAGTCCTTCTTGGTGATATTATTGAGCTTTCAGTAGTCTATTATGACCTTGTTGTTAACATCCTTATTTGACAATTAGGATGGGCAAAGCATACAGAATTTTCGATGGTTTGTGCATATCTTGCTCCAACAGCTTAGTAATTTCCTTAGTTACTACTTCTGCAGCTGCGCTATATCAGTGGATCAACTGAAACCTGATGGGGGATGATCCCCAATGCCCAATTGATGTACCACCCCCCTGAAGCATCCTAAATCATGGTCATCAATGGCGAAAATCTCCTTGTAAATTTGATTAAAGCTATTGCTTGGTCTTTTTGTTCTTCCAATAACCATACTAAATTCATCCACAGTATAATTGTCATTACACCAGTTTTTGGCTCAATGGGTATACCAATTTATCCAGCAGCTCAGACTTAAGAGCCTGAAGGACCTCTTCAACAGGGTCATATGTAAATATGCCACTATTTGGTGCTGGCGGATTTAAAATGGTTCATTCTATAAATTTGCTAGTAAAACCTTAGTCTCCCAGTGTCCTTGTAGTATAATGCCTGGAGCCACAGGGGGTTCAAGCTGAGATTGCTAATAAGGACCAATAACTTTCCCATAGAGAACATCTGGAACTTCCACTAACAATTTGGTGTTTACAATTAATTGGTGACCGGAGGGAATAGATATATGGCCAGCAGCTCTAAGAGGTAGCCCTTGATATTTATATATCTGTTGGGGGAGGGCATGGGTCTTGCTCTTTAGTCAATGGTAGCAAACTGGAATCACACCATCACCATATGGAAGGTTACTATGACCCATGTGCACTGGATCTTTTGGCACTTCTCTAGAGGTAAATAAATGGGGATATGCTGACCCAATTTTTAAAGTCTACTCTGCCATATCAATGACAGCCTTGAAGTGTATCATAAAAGCAGCAACAATTAACAGCTCATAAGAACTGTTCAGCAACACTATCGCTGGTGTTACCACAACAATTGGCTCAACTGCAATGGAAGCGCATTTTAAGCTCACTCAGAGATCATGTTTTCCGCTTCAGTGGTCCCATACACCATACAATATTCTACTTCAGGTTTCTAGTATCAACTTCGCCAACAAAGTAGTTAAAATTATGTTGACTGAGGCACCCATATCTATTATATTTTAAATACAATTTTTTTACAAAAATGTCACAGTATGTAAACTCAGAATAAAAAGTATTTTGACTGTTTAATAATTGGACATTTACAGGATCTCTTTCCCAAGGAAGCTTATAACTTCTTCACTGACTTTGGGGTATTCATTGTTAATAGCATCAACCAGAAGGTCAACCTTTACACCTTTCAGGGAAGATGCGTCTGTAGCTGTATGAAACTTGTATGAGAAAACTTGTTCAAACATTTGACGGGTGTACAGCTTCAATTGCTGCTGAGGTCCTTCAATTGCTGCAGCCTTGTGTTGCGCCTGGGTCAGTATGTTCACTCCTCCAACTTGGTTGTTTTTAACCGACTTTGAAAAAGAAGGAGGGTATCAATTTGACCTGTATGTATGTTTTTTTTCTTTTTTCTATGTTTGTTCACACATAACTCTGAAAAACCTGGACTGATTTGGATGATCATCTTCTCCAAAAATAAAGGATTCTCCAACTTTGATCACATTTTACTTTTTAAGCATTGGTCAAGTATCTGCCCATTAATTTAGTAAATATATCAAAATGGGCTCAGAAGCGATACTTGTGGGACTAGTACAGCTCTGGATAATTACTTCTGGCATTGGTGAGGTGAAGCTTTGAAGCACTTTTAATATGTCCTATTGGTGTGAGGTATGTTCAAAACTCAGTCAGTATGAGCTCATAGCGGGAAAAGCTTAAATCATTATAGATTGCGTTTGTTTTTGCGTACTTTGACCAATAAACTCATCTAAATTTAATAAAAATGAATTATTATAGACTAGCCAATTATTCATGCTTTGCTATAATGTCTATAAAATTAAATATTTTCAATTTATTAATTTAGATTTTTTATTCTAGATAAACAAAACCACTCAGCCAAATCTAATTACTCAATCAAATCAACCAAATCAACCAAAAACTACCAACCACTCAGCTAAGCCTAACTGAACTTATCAAAACAACCAAAAACTAATCACCCCTCAAAACTAATCTGTGCCCTGTTGATTTGACCAAAAGCCTCTAACCACTTGGCCAAACAAAACGAATTATATAATCAACCAAATAACACCATATTGCTACCCAAAACATCTCTATACATAAAATTATTGAGTATGTTACATACTACATTCCTATCTGCTCTTTCAGGTTCCCTCAAAAACCCAATTTGCCCTCCTTCCCTCTCAGCTATGCTAGGCTAGGGGAACTAGTCTGGTATGCTTGAGGTTAAACAGGTTTTTTAGCATAATTTGCTCTGTTTTTATCCTGCCTTTATTTTTTTGTCAGCAAGAAGGGTCCCATGGTCCCCTTGCCTTGAATAAGTAAATAAGTTACATATCTTCCAAACTACCAAATTAACTTCTTCTTAACTTGCCAAAAGTATTTTATTAATTAGGTGAACCAAAATAGGCAGGTTTTTAAAATATATAAACCTAACATGCAAATAACCATGCTTCGCTACAGTACTTAGTTTATCAGATGATGATAAGCTCACATTGTAGCCTATAGGCTGTGAGAGCGCTACTCAAGCCACTTGAACTAACAGCTTTGCTGTTGCTCTTGCAGCTGGTGAGCGGATTATCTTAACTACTTAATCTACCTAAACTCTAATTCTGATTTTGTTGAGTTTCAGGTGATCAATTTAGTGAATTATTTGATAAATATTTGCAAATTCTCACCTACTCAATAGATTGAACCCATCAGGCTCAATAATTTCAGAACTGATCTTATTTGTCAATTCTCACCCACTCACCTAAATAGATTAAACTTATCAGACTTGATTAGCTTCAAGTGAGCAAATTGGTGAATTTTAGATAATATTCGCCAATTCTCACCAACTCACCCAAGTAAATTGAACCTATCACAATTGATAGTTCAGATTTAATCTTATTTGCTAATTATCACCCTCTCACCCAAATAGATTGACCATATCAGATTTGAAGGTTTCAAATGTCAGTCAGTCAGTACATAGGTACATCAGTGAAAAAAATTTCATTAAGTAGATAGCGATCAATAATTTTGCACAGATTGCTAATAAAAGCAACCAAATCAAGCAAAATGAATTACTGTAGATGGCAATCAGTAAATTTGGCATATGTTGACTAATAAAATTATCAAAATTTAATAAAATGAAATACTGCATATTGTGATCAATAAAGGTAATAAATTTGACCAATATGATAAACTAGATTAAATTAAATGAATTTTAAGTATATTCTTTTATATAATATTATATATAAAAACCTAAAAACTCTTCCGCTCAGCATAAATTTCTGAGCCAAATTACACAAATTTAAAAAAATCATATTCGCCCATATTAGTTTTACTCTGATGTCATCAGATTCGCTACCAGCTGCTCCAGCCTAGGGAAGTGGCAAAACTCCCCCTGCCATTTTCCATCCAGCAGGAAAATGTGCTAGGACTGGTTCATTAATCATTCCAAACCTATGAGCTGATTTGTTCTGCCAAGGACCTGGATGCCCACCTTGCTCATACCCAAGCGGTACCATGCTGCCCCCTAGTGCTCCCCCAGAGCAACATGTGCTACAGCCTAAGGGTTGAATATGGGAAACTATTCCCATATCATGACCAAGCCATTATCAAAATGGCACAGGTGGTAATGATACCTGCCAGATTTACTGATTTCCGCCCCTACAAGGGGTATTTTGACCTTGGCTTCACCTTCAAAGCTGACGCTGCCACTGCAGCAACTGTGCCCCTGGTATTCCAGGGCACCCCTCTCCCCACAACTTGGACTCAGCTCCCAGTGGACACCACTTTGGTGATCCAGTTTGGTGGCCTGCCCACCCACCTCCCCCTGAAGTGCTCCACCAGGAGCTGATGGCCGGTTTGGCAGCCTATGGCTCCAACCCCAACCTACAATTTGTGGTCCCAAATGGGGCCACATGACTTGCTGAACCTCGGGCATATGCCATGATAAGCCCTGAATTTAGTAAAATTGCGGTGGCAATTCCACTGCGCACAGTTATTCCCTCAGCGCCTGACCATCCATTTTGGGACCACGTTGAGGGCGGGTGGATGATCTATCCATCATTTTTTGAGTTAGACCACTCAAAACACAAATGCCCCTACTCAACTACGTCAGATGGATTGGATGACTCATCCTCAAACCTCTAATCCAATGCCCACCCTGTACAATTTCAGATATGGGGCACAATCCTACCTCCTCCACCCCCAAAACTGGAAGCTGCAGCAGCACCTGCAGCCATCAATCAGCCTCCTCCCACCCCAATGCCATAAATAATTCCTCCAATCAAACATCAGATTGGATCCCAGTTTGATCCCATGCGTCCACAAATGAATCAAACAAACCTCAACCGTACACTGATTCCCCAATCCAATCCAACCAAAACCCATGAGAATTATTGGATTAAATCAACAAATCAGGCAACGTCATTTTAGAACTATCATTGCAAGTCGAGCAGCTCTGTAACACAGAATGGGATGCAAAATCTCTGCCTCAGAAATATGTCCCACAACCCAACGCCAAACTGTTCTACAGTGACCACCAGCTTGCAGTAGAAGCAGCTGCCACTCCAGATTGCTGTCCACTCTGCAAAGCTGCCACCAAATCTATTGCTGCACTCGTAGGAGAAATTCCATTTCCCATTATTCCCAAAGATCTTACTGCACAAAGTAAGATCAACATGAAAAGTTTATACAAAAACGTCACTGAAGCCATCCAGAACGTGGTAACAGTAGCACGGAATCTGAAAGCAAAAATAACCTGAACCAACATTGCCACATTCATTAAATTCCCAGATGCCCGCCTCAAAGCTGAAGATGCTTTGGGCAAATACATCGTTGGCATTATGATGGCTGGCAACTACTCAGAAGTTCCAATCATCAAGGATATTGAACCCCATACTGCTGATGCCCACACCCTTACTATATGCCTTAACATACACCCTACTCTGGGATGAGACAGATGCGGCCTAAGATGAGCCCCTAATCCCCCCTCCCCATCCACCATGGAGGGATAGCAGTATTCGCTACCCACCTGGTTGGATATTTGTTAGGTATGATTCAATTGATCCATCCATTTTGGGCGTTTTGTTTGAATTGTTAATTTTTTTATGATTTTAGTTTTAGTTTGGTAATGTCCATCCCCTGGTCGGCTTACCTTAGTTAAATAAAAAATACTATATATAATATATACAATAAGTTTAACTTTATAGAGAAATAGTAAGGGGTCAAAAACCTTATATAGAAATATTAATGTTAGATAAAAGTAGGAAAAAGAGCTACTTTTAAAAATGTACTAATTTTTGAGGGGAAAAAAGCTGGGGGTAAAGTTTTTTTCAGGAAAAAAAGAACTTTCAAAAAATATTTTTGGAAAAAAAGAACCTCCACTAAAAAAGCTCTAAAAAGTATGAAATAATCGAGAAATTAAGCCTACTTGATAAAATCCTTTTGAAGTAGGCCCCATATAGTAACTGACTTATAATAGGTATTTATAATTTATATACTCTGTACTATTTATTCTAAAAGCTTATAGTTTACACTTGGACCCAATCCAGACATAAGTATAATTTGTATTAATGAGAAAAGTTCTATAATTTAGTTTAATATATGGTACTGACTTCAAAAAAGGTTTTATTGAGTAGGTTTAATTTCTCAATTATTTCATATTTTTTAGAGCTTTTTTAAAGGAGGTCTTTTTTCTCATTTTTTTATAATCCCATTATCATATTGAGGCACTTCCACTGAATATACAAACATATGTTCTGGTGGGACATTTGGGGTTGGGATAGAGGAGGTAGAGAGTTATATATCTACTCTGCTCCATCTTTTCCCTGGTAGTATTGATCCTGTCCCATGTAGTGAACATGTAAGTTAGGGCGACTCCATGCATGGTGGCTAGAGAGACCGCATTCAAAAGTAATTAACCATTTAGGGTCCGCACTCTTGGTTCTTGTAAGAAGGGCCTGGCCAATAATTTGTTTGTTGACAATTGGCATAACCAGGTACAGGTCAATAAGTAGATTGCTGATGACTGGTGTAATTAGGTCCAGGTTGTAGCAGGTCTGCTGATGATTTTTATAAGCAGGGCCATAGTGGAAGTCAAACTTCTGGGGGTAACTTGCTGATATCAGGGTGCATGTTTATAATAAGGTCAGCAGTTACTAAGCAGATATTGAACAGGGTGGGAAAATTCCCCCAAATAAGAAGGTCTGGTGATGGAAGCATTATGCTTATGCTCTGTATTGTGTGGAGGGGAGGTAGTGGATAGGCAGCATAGTAACTGAACAATTTTGAGCAGGACCACATCGTCCTCCAATATTGGAGTCATGACAATGTACAGCTTGCAGTCAGGCTTTACTGTGGATGTCATGTGTTGAATACATCAGATTTGAATAAAATCCCTGCCCCAATCAGCACAAGGGCTTCCACCATAAACTAATCAGCAACCGCAATGAAGGTCTCATTAAGTAGGAACACAATGATCAAGAATTCAGCCTTTTGCTGCGACATTTTTGTGGTGCTACCAAAAAGCTGCAGCACGGTATCTAACACTTCTTGGAAGTTAGCAGGTAACTTAGTCGGCACTTCTAACATCTAAGATGAATATTAACAGCTTAGCTTTAGTGTAACCCAAGGCTCTTTCTGCTGCAAACACAAATCGTTTGAAGAAGCTGTGGACATTCCCATCACAATCAAATGGAGGTAGCATATTTATGAAACCTCCTCCTCTTTCCCATAGCTGCAAACCTTTTGAGTGTACAGAGGACTAGGTCAAAACCCATGACTAGTATATTTATGAGGAGCTGGTACAGAAGCGGATGGACTATCTGTGGCTCCAGGAGTGGTGGGTGCCTCTTCAGTGGGCAGTACAGCCATTACTTGATAGAATTGGTTCTCAGATACATAAACATCTCCAGAGCTGCCCCCTGGGTGTAGTAGCTTATGTTAGTGTCATATTCTCAATAGTATAATTGACCATGACATCCCCTTTTCGCTCATCCACCTCCCATTGAGGGGTTTGGGAGGTTCCATTCATTTTTCGCTCTGCACAATGCTGCTGTTCAGTAGTGTATCCATGAAATTAGTGGTGCTTGTTTTTTTTCAAAAATTTGCATTTGACTAAACGTGCTGTCAAGCTGGTTCATAATGTTATCCCACTCCTGAAGGAGCTCATCCTGTTTTTTGAGCACCACATCTAAAACAAGATTGAGTTTCAGATATTTGGCTTGTGCAGCATATCGTGAAGATTCCCCATTAAAGCAGGCCCAATGTGGCATGGATGGTGACTGAAGATTTTTAATTAATTTTGGTTGATCAATGGGCCCCCAGTAGTGAACACCATTGTTATAATTTTGGTGACTATTTTTAAGTTCCGCTGTAAGGGTTGCTTAGGGTCAACTCACCAAACAACTGACAGATAATGTGAGAATCACTGGTCTTTAAAACAAACTGTATATAATTTAATAAAATATGAAGCAATAAGCTCTGATTACACTTTTTTTAGCACTATTGGTACCCAACCCAAAAGAGGGCGCTGCCAAATATCTTTAAATGAAAATGGGCTAAAAAAGGGATTCCCTAGAAATAAAAAAATCGTAATATGGCACCTCAGCTAACACCTAGAAAGCCATATCAGAAGGTGAGGAAGCTTTGAAGAAAACTTTTGTCTGGTGCCCGCTTTACCTGCCTAACAATGGCGGACAACACTGGAGTAAAAGCATCAGCGACATAAGGCATAATGAGATATAATTATAGGTTTTTTCATTTATGAGGCCAGTGCTATACATCACCTCAATGCATTGAGCAAGTTTATGCTCAGCAAAAGTGATGAGAGCTGGCACACAAGTGAATGACTTGATGCGCTGGCGGGTTTGTGGATAAGTGGTATCAAAAAGAGAAGTTTTTTCCATATTGATGCAAGTGCGGCTCACACAAAGGTGAGCTCCTCAATTTCATATTTTGCATCTTCAACAAAATCATGGGGGAAGTTTGGAATAAGAATACCCACCACGAGGGGTTCCATCCTACATGATGTTGCTGGTGCAGTATGGTGTTAGCAGGGTAGCTGCAGCCTCAACTGCCATTTTAAGTATATTTTTATAATTAGCAAAATCTGGGTTTTGCATGGAAATGGTTAGAACGCAAACCAGGATGTTTATTGAAAAAATTTTCCAAAGCAAAATCTAGCTTGATATTAGATAGCTGGTCGCTATCATCAATTCTGTCTAAGCATTCAAGTGGATTAAGCTCAGCCAACGCTGGGCCCACCATCAGAATCAGAGTAGTGGCAGGTGCTGATAGGTTGCCCTGACTGCACTTCTTTATTTTATTTAATATTAGCAAATTTCTTCTTTTTTACTCTCCTTAGTCCTACTAACAACCCTCTTTCTTCAATCATCCCAACTTGCTTATATATCTGTAACTTCATACAATTGACTCCCTTGGATAAGCTATTCTGTTCCGCCATATTCTCATTGGCTCTGGCAGAGTATGGTATTCTCAAATTCCTTATCACCTTAGTTCAAGGTGATCTAATCAATATTCATTGAATGTTGACATTTCCATATCACCTTATTTGGAGGTGATCCAATAATTATCCATTCAGACTTAATATCGCCTCATCCCAAGGCACTCAAGTATTTGTACTATATAATTCATAGTTGGTGGTATTTAGCCAATATACCATAGTAATTTCAGGATTATATTCCATTCATATCAGGATCTTGACAAGGTGTCATTTAAATAATAGATAACCAATAAACACTATCAGGATGGATTTCCTAATGGACCAACAATTAATTGTAATAAATGAAGCTAGGTAAAGTGAAAAAATTCCAACACATCCCAAATTAGACTAGATTAACTAGTAATGAAGATTTTCTGGGGCATCAGCTGCTTAAATTCTGACTGAGTCTGCCAGCATGGCTTAAATTCAGAGTTCTCTTGGTCCATATCCATTCCTCACTCGATATGTATTAGCTAAAACCTTCTTTTTCGACATTTATGTTCCATGTCATCATTGTTGCCACCTCTAGCAGTGTCTAATTCTCATGGCCACATGCCGTGCACCTAGTTTGGGTGTTTTTTCCAATATACAGGTCTGACAATTTGTTTATCACCAAGTTAGGGTCATACAACACCTTCTCATTTAGAAGATATTATTGGGAAAAATTTATTGGTCCTTAAACCCTGTTTCCCCTAGGCTGGGCTATATTTCATTAGGGACTACTCTTAGTGAATACAGAAAACCTGTCCTAATTCTTCTGATGTGTTTTGCTTTACAGCGCCTCAGGCATACTCACAGTGGACCCAGTTTCAATTTGAACAAGGTCCTATATTAACATAAGAGAACATTGTAGATGCATTTTGATGATAATAAAGTAAAAATCGATTTTGATATATTTATGTGCTTTTTTATTTATATATATTCTATATGATCTTTTTAATTTTATAATTCTTATCTTTTCCTTACGATTTCTTTTCATTGAGATTTAGCCTATTATTAGGTTCAAAGTCCATCTTCTTGTTTCCTTTACTCTGGTTCAGTGGTTCATTTTTTGAACTTAGCCAGCTATCGTGGTTTAGAGTCTATTTTTGAACTTAACCTATCATGGTTCAGCGCCCTCTATGGGGCTTGACCAACACTAGGACTTGACCAATTTTTTCTTGGTGCATTGGTCCTTTGTGGACATTGTACTTATTATGCCCCTAGATCCAATATTTAGATATTTTATATGGACCTGCTTCACTATACGACCATCTGTGATGTTCTTGAATATGTGGACATTAATCGCTGTTTTGGAGATCAATTTGAACAAATCTGACCACAAAGCAACCAGCTTGTTTCTCCATACAAAGCTATGGGTGTCGCAATAGGCTACCCTAACCCTCAAATGGTACTTTTGTATCGCTGGCTGATTCTTGTCATCTGTCAACTTTACTTTGATTCTTTTCCTAAGTTTATTTCAATTATTTGCAATTGCATTTCAATCATCATATTGTCCATTCAGTTCAGGTATTAATTGGTACTCATCCCAACTGCTGGATAAAATGAAGAATACAAAATTGGCGGTAAGGATGCCCTTCATCTGTAAAGTAATTTAAAATGCATTTTTCCTATCCCCAAGTGAAGACTTATATTATAGGAGAAGGTAACTGAACTCAGTTAAGTTCCATAAGTAGAAGTTTCCCTGTGACCAATTTTATCAGCATTGTGTCTAACGTTCCATTAACTCTTTCTACCAAACCATTTGTTTCTGGTATGTATGGCACTTATATTACTCCTCAGATTCCCATCAATTCATTGAGCCTTGAGATAACATAAGAGGTGAATTTAGTTCCATTATCACTCAAGATCGCCTGAGGGCATCCGTGCATGTAAACCACTTGAAAAATGGTTTCTTCTGTGCTCACAGCATCTAATATGCTCAAGCCATTGGTTTTAGCCATCTAGTTAGATGGTCTATGGCCACTATGATATATTTTGCGCCTCATCTGCTGATAGTCAAGGGTCCCATCACATATATTGACACTGTGTGCCACACGATTTCATGGCAAACTAGCCTGTATCCTGGTACACTCTTATGGGCTTGTGAAGTTAGCATTCCATGCAACAGGCCAGGTAGTTGGGGACAACAAAACTGGTCGATTCTCAGTAGTACTGAAAAATGTGGTCCATGGTGTTTTGTAAGCCACCATGGCTGACAATATGGTGTGTGGATTGGATTGTTTTTGCTCATTATGATAGCTTTGTAAATAAAAATCGTTTTTTATTATCTTGAATATTTTCCCATTTCTCATCTTGGTGTTATTCATCTCTTTCTTTTGTGCACCTTAAATTTTCCAGGGTTCGTCCCAGCTTTGCATTATTAATCTTTTGAAATAATTGTCCACTTAATGATGGACAATATGGATGGCAGGAAGTCTTGATAGTCTTTCGATGTTTTAATGCAGCGCTCCAGTCTGTTATAATATCTCAAAATAATAGGATAATTTTAAAGCCCATTAGGCAAGTTACCCCTCTATTTCCTTTAGGTTGTGGAGCATGTTGGAAAATTCATCAATTATTTCTCCCAATAGTATCAGAATTAAGGATGTCAGTTAGTCAGGCGTGATTGCTGGCTAATCATCTAGTTTAATATACTTTTTAATGTTATTTTAGCCAAATTGCGCTCCCCAGTCTGAGTGGGTTAGGTTTTTTAAAGTTTCAGGAATAATCTCAATAGTAATGTTATTTAAGGGTCAACACCAGCAATTAATGGTGAGGATGTTGACTAATTAATTACTACTTGTTTGGGTTTGGCAGAATCCTAGTTTGACGCTGACTGCAATTGCCAGGCCATAATGAGATTTTCCAGTGGAAAGCTGCGATTCCAAGATGCAAACGAACAATGAGAATTATGCTGCCCAATTCAGAGTACTGGTAACTAATGCCAAGGATGCTCAATTATATGTATAATAGTAAAGTATGTATGGCTGACCAGCATCTGTGCCAAGGATGAGTTAAAATAATATTTAAGTTTGGGAAGATTGGTTTAAGAGGGAATTGGTATCACAGAAGACTGAAGATTGGGTGAGGTTCCAACTTAGATGATCATTGGGTTTTGAATAGGCGCAGTAGCCTACATATAAATAGTCGTCATCCCTCTTAAATAAAGATCTTTCTTGCCCATCTTTTGTTGGTCATTAGTTTGTGTTCACTAGATTAAAGGAAGAATGGACTTGAGGTCCCTAAGGCAGGCGCGAGGTGACACTCCTGGAGTGGCTGACGCTGCCAGCTCCCATACCTCAGTCCTACAAGAAACCCCTGATTGGAATTTGGCCAACCAGCCACCAACAATGAGGGGCTGATGGTCATCAGCTTTGATGGTGGCGCAGTGTGGGAGTGTCATAGCCGCCCAGTATGGGGGATGGACTTTCCAGGGCACATCCAAGAGGGGATGGCGATTGCTCATGTGGGTGAAGTAGTAATGGTTGAGCCGGCTAGTAAGGGGACTGAGGGCCACCGGTGCACTCCCAATATGGGCAATATGCTAAGGCGAATTTGTTGGTCTGCATGGTTGGTGGATTGCTTGGACTTGTATGAGGTTAGTAAGCCTATGAAGGCGAAAGAGCAAGGGACAAGCAGTCTTCAAACTTTTTGTCCTGGCACACTAGCATAGTCAAAAGTTTCCAGAAAAGTTGAATCTAAAACATAGCTGGTAAAAGGACAAGTGAACCATCACTATCTTGAAGTGCATTCTATGGCTGCACACTCATAATTGCTTTCATGCATAGATTACCGTGAGGCATGTGCGCTATTTAACATGCTAACTCCTTACCATTGGCATTAGTGTTTGACTCACATAGGCCACTGGATGCTATTTACATCTTCATCCATCTGTCCCCAAATTACCATCAATGATGCCTTAGTTTAAATGAATTAATTTTAATCAAACTTTTTCATTCTTTAAGGCAGCACTGGTCACCAGATATTAGCTAAATTATTTTTTGATACTTAAGCTTCTTCATTCCACATAAATTACTTTTTTGGATCCTTTAATAAGTGAAATAAAGGCTCTGCAATTTTTGTAAAATCATTTATAAATCGGCGATAGTAGATGACCATCTCAAAAAAGAACTTGGATATCCTGAACACTCTTTAGGATCACCATCTATTTGATATCATAATCTTCTGCTGCTGGAGTTTCAGCCTTCTGAAGGTGATCACAAACTCCAAGTACTCTAGCTCCTTTTAGAAGTAATTACATTTCACTGTCTTGATCTATAAGTTCGCCATTGCCAAGGAACTTGAACACTTCTAAATTCTCCAAATGATCCGTGAAGGCCATGTTGTATAATTTTATACCTTCCAGATATACTAAGACGCAGGATAGCTTCATATTACTAAAGATAGTTTCCATTGCTCTGAAAAGTGGCAGGCAAATTACAAAATCCCTGGGCGTTCAGGTTTGTTGATAGAGTCCTTATGCGGTATTAATCACACATTTTTTCTTAGACTTTTTTTGGCAAATCAATTTGCTAATACCCTATAATTAAGTACATCACCAAAAAGTATTATGTGTTTTCTAAGGTGATCAAGCACGTCTTTGATCCTTGGCAATGGGTAAATTATTTCTTAGTGATTTTTTTCATTTGGCAATAATCAACCACCACTTTATTTTATCCATCCTTCTTTTTTACTACAAGGCTTGGACTTGCGCATGGTCTCAATTGATAAAATGAGGAGCACATGATCAACAGGCTTGCTGATTTCTTCGCTGAAAACAGATTCAGCAGCTCTAGACCTTCAAATAGGTATCATCTATATCAACACATATTCTCCTGTGTTGACCTTAAGGAGCTCATTCTTCACGCATCTCATGTAAGTCCAGGGAAGCGCCCCCTCCGTTTGGATCGGCGGTGTTCCTTTTTCCATCCAAGAAGGGGCATCAAGGCTGGTGGCTCTCCTCATCTCACAGGGAGACCTGCTCATGTGGTGGACAAGTGGTGGGTCACTGCTTACACTTTGAAAACCCCGCCCCAACCCCAGTTCTTACGTCCAAAGAATTAATTTGGTAAATTTAGTGTATCTATAGCAAGTTGGCAAAAATTGGCATCTGCATGAAGTGAAGGGGCAAACACAACTAGAGGCAACAAATATTTTCTTTAATAGTAGACAGTCATATACTATTGGGTACAAAGCCCAATGGGCGTGTGCAGTCATCAGAAAAAGAGGTAAATGTCAAAGATTTGGTAACAAATTCTGATGTCATTAGTCCATTGTCAAAAGTTGTTGCCAGTTTAGAACCTTCCCTGGAAATATCAGGAACAAGGCCCCACATTTGTGTACTGTTAATGAAGAAAGCGTCCAATACCAAAACATTGGCAAAACTCACCAATGGCGCTGGGCCATTGCCAAAAATTGCTGGAAGTTTGGAACCCTCCCCTAAATTATCAGATTCCTATTTGATGAATCTTACTCGGTCAAATAGATGACCAAGTGACTGGTCACAGGTGGATGGGCGGCCCAAACCTGTTCTTGACCACTTGGAACCGCCCCGGTGTGGGATATCCTGGGTGGTTCCCGTTGCCCTTTGTGTGAGACACTTTCACGTTGATCATCTGAACCACTTAAAATCTGCAATTTGGGCATCCATAGACAAATTTGACTGTGACTCATCCCACTGCCAACAATTTTAAAGTCAGTTAAAATTTAGTTCATTTCAACCCTCTCACTTGAAATTTGCCAGGTTAGGACAAATCTCAAGGCATAATCCCGCGCTTTCCTAAGCTAATCTCCAAAAGCAATCATCTATTTAAGCAGTTGTAACATACTAATGAAATTGACTACTAATTCTCTTTATTTAAAATACAATAAAATTCTTTTTATGATAAAATTTTATTCTAAATTAAGTTCTAAATTTTACATGCTGAGCCTCCATGACATCTACAATGTGGACCTGCAGCCTGCATATTTACTGGGCCTCCCAGCCATTCTTTTAATAGCAATATTTGATGAAGCCACTTGACCTATTGTGTCAAGGCTTTATAGTTTTTCCTTGATCTCAGAACTCCCTACTCCAAGGCTCATTGTAATTTAGACTGCAACATCTTGAATCTTTGTAGGTTGTTTGTTACATCTATGGTCCTTCACCAATCCATTACCATGCATCTTCCTGTTAAAAAACATCGTTTGAGCAGTAATGCCCCTGGTACTCTGTCTCGCCTTTTGGGTGCTTTTACATCCAAACTGGCAGGCAAGTCTAAACTTTATCCTCCGTTGCCATGACATCCCAGGTTATTGTCGCTTAAGTATATATCTCCTGGTACTTCTCAAATAGTTGGAGTACTTCTTGCTGCTGTTTGTTCAATTTAGCCAGATGCTCTCAATCTATTAAGACATTAACATTTTGGCAGTTTCTGCCAGCAATCTCATTACCGTTAGCATTCCTAAATCTTGGATTTTTCTGATTTCTGCCTTTTAGGTTAAATGGAGAATCATGAAGGCTTGATCTTTCGTGATCTTCATTAGTTTCATTAAAGATTAACCAATAGAACGTTGATTTCTCCATGCCTGCATAATTATCCCTGACGCAACTCATGTTTTAAAATTTGATTTCCTGCATGAGCCAACGTCTAGTCCATATAATTGCTCTTAAATCTCAGGCGTTAACCCTGTGTTAAAGAATACTTGCATCCAGGCAGCAGAGTGTTCAACATTTTCGTTCTCAGGGTGATCCCACAATTTTCCAAGAACTCCTTTGCCATTTCTCTCCGTTTTCTCCCAACCAATTTATATTAAATGGGAATGATGATACATTGCAAATTAAAAAAAAAACAAAGCTTTTTCTTATTCAGCGTAGGCTCTCCTTCCCATTGTTATACTAAAGGCAGGCTCCGCCCCTAAATGGTCATTATCCTCAAAATTACATTTCACGTCATAAATTCTCATGAAATCAGTCAAAATCAGGATAACTTAATTCAGGTTTGCCAACACAATGTCGGGAGCTGATACCATTAGTGAACCAAACTAGAGTGGCAACGTACTGTACGCTCCACAGAATATTGTCATCTCTGGTCCATCTGTTCTTTATTCCTTCCAGTGTTCTAGGTCTGGTAAAATCTTTATTTGTTTCACCAGTTTTGACATAATAGTGTTTATGGGAACTCTACTGTTGATGATTCCCCTCACTCTCACTCATTTAATGATAATATCCGCATATGTGCACTCAAAATATTGTGATAGTGTGGTTATTAAGTGAAGTATGGCGTTATATGCTGAATCAAGGTCTTTAATTAGTTATTCTGAAAGATCATGGAAGGGTTTTTTGATAGCACTGTTTAGACTGAAGACGTTTGCCTCGTCTAATCTCATCTTGAGTATTTTCTCCTGGTTCTCAGCAACTTTAACTTTTGTCCATTAGCTGATGAGTGTAGAGATAGGCTACATCCTCCACAATTTTAGGAATGATACTCTTTGTTTTGGCTTGAGTAATAGCATCTACATCCGTATAAAAAACTCAATACAGTGGATTGGTTACTTAATCATCTACAAAGAGATCAGAGATATCTATGTCATTCATAAGATCTGAAGAAATAGTGAAGCTCAGCTTCAAATTGTTTTGTCTCTAGACCGTGGGACCTTTCCTGTCTCCTGACAATCTTTCTTCTCTTTTTTATCTGGGCTAACGTGGCTGCTACTTGGTTTTCTTGCTCTAACATTGGGTATCTATGTGTCCAATTTTATCAAACTGGTCGCAGAGATTTAGCATTTTGTCTTCTTGCTTCCATACTTTAGGCTTATTCCCTGTAAAGAATCTATTTGCTTGCTCCTTAAACAACTCAGGAAATTTCACGGTGTTTTAAGCTTGGGTCAGGATCGCTTTGAAAGCTCTGTTAGGGGCTTAAAAGTGGCTCCCAACATCTTCAAATGATCCAACATTGAGATACAGTGGTTTGCATTACTAACTTTGAAGCAATAGTTCTGTGTAAATTATGATAGGGCCATAATATCACTTGCATCACGATTCAGATGTCAAAATTTGTTAGCACATTTGCACCATCCAGGATCTGCGATTTCTGTAGATTTGTGTCAGACATTTACCTTTGCAGCCAAAAAATAAGAATGCTGAAGATTGAGTTCTGCTGAAAAAGGGAAACTTCGGCCATTTGCGATTTTCTGATGTTGTTAAAAGTTTGTGTATTAACAATAAAATTGAAAGTCAAAGAAATTGGCCAAAGGTCCCTGACCAATTCTTGGTGGAACCCCATTAATCAGGGAATCACCAGTTCAAAACCTGTATGGGCACTAGTATTTAAATCAGATGGTCAGATTTCTTCAACCTCACCATGGACCTTGGGGGAATCATCGGAAGGCACTCCCCCAACCCCAACAAAGTCCCCCAATGCACCTGTGCAAGGACCCCCCTTTTATAGGCTTGGCGGGGGTCCCCCAAGGTGCAATAAATTTCTTAGGTGGTGATTGGCTCAAATTTATAAAAATGTTACCTCATGGGTATGTTTGGGCCAATCATAATTCCTCTTCCTTTGTTCCGCTGCCCTGAAGTGAGTTCCCAAGTTCTGATATGTTATTCCTGAATTTTTCTAATTCAGACCCATGTACGTTATTCCAAACATAATTCTTAATCCCCCTCAACCCTTAAAATTACTTTAAATATTAGATAGTTGGAGGTTGAGGGGCATCATTTTCCCTTTATTGCATGCTCATTAAAAATCATAAAAATCCCATTTTTACTAGCGCTTTTTATCTTAAATTATTATTTTATTAAAATTATTTGTAGAAACCAGCTGGCAAAGGCACCAGCGAGCACAATTAAGCTGGTTTCCCACAAATTGGTCTGTGAAAGCTGCTAGGGTTTAATCTTTGCAAAATTGAATCCTCATAAATTCTTGCTTGCAGCTAGAAATCTGCATGGGCTTCCAAATTCTAGTATGATAGCTTCTTTGGTCTCTTGTTAAGACAAGTTACTCCATTTAGATGGGGTAACACTTAATTCTGACAATCTGTGTTAAAGCAGTTTATGACAAAAACTGATTTCTGTCAGTCAATGATACTGAACATTGTCATCTTGAATAGTTTAAAAAGCAGTGTAAGTTATCTTGATGGAATGTGGTTAAATTCGGTGTGCTTTATAATTCATCCATTTTTCACAACACGTGTATACTGTCCAATGACTCTATTGACCATTGAATTGGCTTCATGCGTCGTCTCCAAAATTGCTCCAAACAACCCATGCATGTGTCAGAAAAGCAGCAGCATTGTTAGACCAGCCTGCCAGTCAGGATTTATGAAGACCCATAATGCAAGCCAGAATTCCAGAGGCACTGCTGCTCAGATTTTTTTAGATGTGCCAGGAGGTAGGTGAATAATGAGCACCGTTGGGACACAATAGTAAGAAGTAACCCGGCGGAAAGCCAGGCTGTTAGAGATCCAGAGTGCAGGATCAGCCATCGAGAAATGGTGAATTGGGACATCAGGTTTGGGTTACCCTATGAGGGGGTTGAAATAGAGCCATTGGCAAGAGTATGTTTATGCTGCCTGGAGTGGAGATTATTTTATCCACAAATTTTAAGATACTGGCGGAAGATTGCTTCAGAGTGGGAATAAATTTTTAAGAGGTCTTAAATTAAGTAAAACCAGTTAACGGCGGAGGGCACTGTCAGGATTTCTACCCAAATTGGAGATTCAAATGTGTCAGCCAAAGTGAATCAATTATGATATGACCAAATAGCTCAAACATTTATCAGTGTAATCCCTGACAAAATTTAAGGGCTCTTGAAGTTGGGATCAACCCCAACTCATGTGGATAACTATTGCTCCCTCAGAGCTTCCTAACCTCATGGTTTAAACCTGATCCATATGGCGAGCATATCCTATTTAACTAGGGTGTCTAGCCTAATGCAGAGTCCAATTGTGACAATTAAAGATCTTATCTTGGACTGATTGGAAATTAACCAACATACCTCCCTGATCTACCTTATATTTTGCATTCTAAGCAAATAAAGAGGACTCTGTCTTTTCACAAAATTGAAATTAAATTGTCCTTCTTTATTTTTTTAAAGTTAAATAATAGTTAGGGTTTATGACTTCAGGGATGTTAGCCTGAGGAAAAACTTTCTGGGCAAGGAAAGCAAAATACTTATAATCCAGCACCCAGGAACTACGTTTTCCTGGCCTTACAAATCTAAAGGGACAAGTGGTTTAAAGCCCTTTGTCCTGACAGGCACCAAAGTCATCAAAGGGCTGCAATGGCCCAGCTGTAGCATACCCCATAATCAAAAAAAGTGGGCGTCCTAGGATACTGGGTGAGATCAATTTATAATAAGTAAAGATATACTTTATAGAAAGATTATTAAAAACTTTAGAAAGAAAATCAATAGTCAATACTCCCTGTGTTGAACAATTTCTTAAATGCTAAATTGATTTGGGGAATAACTTAGTCTGCATGGAATGGGGCACTCAAATGTCTGACCTTGACTGACAGAACTTCAAGTGGGGGTTATTCAATAAAACTGACTCTGATGGTGTCAGAGGTGGGCTGAGTGGCCATCAGTTTATACTTAGATGTGAATTGAATCCTTGTCTTGATTATGCCAATTTTAGCAGTGCATATCACTCAATGAAAAAATGGGATCTTCCCAGAACCATCTCACATAGGGACAGTCCCAAGTGGTTAGGAACATGTCCAGGATGTCCAACCTCCCTGCACCTGATCGCTCTGGCTCATTCAGACTTTCAGAGTTGATGGATTTAGGGTTTGATGCCATAGAAAAAATTTACTATTTTTTATTTGTTTTTGAAAATTTCAGTATCAGCCTAGGGGTGAAAGTTGCCACATTCATCTCAAGATGATTTTTAATGCCCAAGACCTTTATGCGGATTTTTTTCAATCTATCAAAGCAATTCTTCATCTATTAAAATAGGGATTGGCGGCTGAACCTTTAGAGGGTAAGCTGTAACCCACCGCTCATCCACCACATGGGCAAGGTCATTCTAGGAGTTGAGCGCAGTTGGGCCCACTTTGTTGGTGCTTAGATTTTAGCAGCCCAGTGTTGTGGGGGCAGTACCTCTGGTTTCATCCCGAAAAGTTGCCTGCACTGGGTGCCCTAAAGGGCACACAAAAAATTCTAGGAGTTGAGGGGGGCTGTCAGCTTCTCTGGACTTTTTTTTAGAAGGGAAAGGGAATACCACTCAGTCCAAGCGCAAGGGGCGCTCCCTGGACTTACATTGTCCTTCCCTTTTCCCAGAGGGGGAGTGCCACCACCAGGGAACTAGGTGAGGGCAATGTTCTTTATGAACCTTGGGTAGCTTGTATACCATCTGCGGTGTGTTCTTTAGGCATGGCGAGGAAAGCCAGGGTGGGCAGAGTGGAAGGCCTCAACAAGCTCTAAACAGTATATGCAGTCCTGAGCGCCGAGCTAGCTATTCTCATGAGCTTGGTAGCCCTTCCAAGTGACTTGATACTAAACCAATCTGCGTGAGCGCCAGAAAGCCGAAATAGCTTTGACTTCAGCTCCCATCATTTATCAGTTATAATGAGTTCAGGTTATGGTGGAATCACCTCTTTAATGGGGACAACTACTAACGTGGAAGGTGAGGTGTTGCTTCCAGTGGGCTGGTAACTTCAAGTGGAAGGTGCTATTCCCTGGGACCTCTATTACCAAATGAGGGCCTGAGCATTTTCTCAAAAACTAACACAAGTGCACCTGCATGCTTAAGAGCTGCATGTCCAAAATGTCATGTTAAACTACCTTAATCTCATATGATTAAGGCGCAAGCAGTCTGAAAACCGTTTGTAGTTGATAATGGCCTTAGACAGGTGTTCTCAAACCAAGGCCAAGGAGTCAGGTATGTGTTGAGCATGGTCAGTAACAGCTGGAACTTCTGGGTGAAGGGATGAACAAACGAAAGCAATAGCTGTACCTTTAGGTGGCTTCATATGTGGAGAAGCCAGTGGTGGCGTGCGTTTCAATATTATATGCAAACTGGCAAGCAGAAGATCGTACGCCCAGGTACCCTGAGTGGCTTTGGTGTAACATCAAAAGTATTGTTATAATATTAGATTGACTAGCTCAGTTGAAACATCTGACTAAGGATGGTACACAAAGAGTTACATGACATAAATTTCTAAAATCACCAAGAGTTCATTCCAAAATCGCTACATAAATTGGGTACTGCGGTCAAAGATGATTTTCTGCGGTAGGCCAAACATAGAAAACACGTGCCTCATGAATTGGTGGGTAGTTCTTGGAGGTAATTCTTGAGGAGCAAGGGACAAAAATTGAAATTTAGTGAAGTGGTCAAAGATCGCCAGGACTTCTGTAAACCCATTGGAGCTTGGAAGTTCAACAACGAAGTCCATCGAAACTGACGTCCACGGCTCCTCCGCCTGCTGCAGAGGGTGAAGGAGCCTATTCTTATCTGATGGTGTGATTTGGCTCATGAGCATGTTAAGCAGTCAGAGATCCATGCCAGAATATTTTACAACAGACTGTTCTGTTGAAGATACGCTTAACTAAATTACATCATTTTTTGTTCCCCATGTGATCAACTGTTTGGATTTTTGCCCATATTCCCAGACTGCTAGATTACCTGGTATCACTAGGGGAAAAATTCCCTAAATGCGAAGTGAATTGGAAATTGGTTGACCCAAATTTTGGAGGAACTACATTCAGGGGATTTTAGGATAATTGTCTGGTCATATCCATCAGTGATCAATCTGGATGATTACCTAATATCTCGTTGGGTGAAGCGGCCAACGAAATAAGGGCATCTGATAGTGATTAACTATCAGGTGTACCAATTGAGATTGGTCAGGTTTTATCACTAACTGATTGGGAATGTTTAATGAGTTGCAAGGCGAGTGATGACACCGGCAACTAGCGAATCAATCAGTTGGTGAAGTGACCTGCCATAATGGGTAAAAAGTCCCATTACCTAAGCAGGTTGCTATCCAATTATGTTTGTTCACTTGGATCAAGAGGAAAACGTTATGGACACGTTTCTGAATCTTTCCGTTTGAGGTCTCAAGGATGTCCAACGTCAGAATCCTAGCCAGGATGGGGAAGACCATTACTGTCAGTATGAGGAAGGGTGATTCGATGGCAATGGCTGACATTTCATCGAAGAGGTATCAGCTGAGGGTTAGATGGCTGAATCCCCCTATAAGTTCCCTAGGATTCACTCTAATAAAGGATAGACATTAAGATAGTAAAAAAACATATACACTTATACATTACTACTTTAGAACATTATTAGTTTTATTGTAGATTTGGTGATAGTTAGACTATCAGCATCTAGCGTGAAGATTCCAACTCAAGGATATTATTGCAGAAGGCAATAATTGGTAGACTCTCAGAGATAAGTAGAGATCCGAGCGGGGATCTAGAGATGAAGGGAACAATGACTAAGGGATTGCTGCCAACTGTGTTGGGCTGAAGGAGACTGCCATCAGAGGATCTTAATGAAGATCGAGTGGACAGTATTACAGGGAACGATTCCCTACAAGTATGATACCAAGTATGAATTGGAAATACCAGCTGAAGCGTTGGGCCTGAAAATAATTCTAACTCAACTACAGATAATAGTTATCATACTATTATTGAATTATATATATATATTCTTACAACGCAAGGTGCACAAGAAAATTGAACCTGTGCAATAAAAAGGTTACTGGGTTGACAACCAATAATCGACCCAATGGAGTAAATTTTTACAAGTTGGTGCTCACTACAGGGGTAGTTGAGTAAAAGAATCTATCAATAATGTCTTATAAAGAAGATGTTTCCAATTTTAGAGATAAGTTACTGAAGGAAGTAAAGAAGGTGGAATGTGAAGAGGATCATCTTCAGTGGCATTCACCCAGCTCAGCAGTGGAGCTCTGAGTGAAGCAAGATGAAGATAATCAAGCTCAGGGAAAAGGACTTGCAGCCTAGATATGGAACAATCTAGTGCTGCAAGGAAATTAGTTCCACCAGACATATACTTGAAATGAATAGTATCAGCAGGGCCAAATTGGGTTGGAATTGGGTTTACTGTAAGTTTTCCCAAGGAACAGCAGGATCAACTCAGGTTGAAATTGGATCCGCTTTAAATAGTCCTGAGGAGAGAGTGTTTAGATGAGGCATTGGACAAAATAAGAAGCAATTAATCTGGAGAATTGTATTTCCATACCAATGAAGAGATGAAGTCAAAAGAGGAAATGATTGATCCAAGATATTGGAGGAAATTATTTGATTTAATAACACTTAATCACTGGTTAGAAGTTGCTGGAGACGAGTTCATCAATTCCAGAGTCATTGGATGAAGCTAACGATGCCAGAAAGTTCTGTGCAAATAAGGATAGCCATGAAGGCTGAAAATCGTTTTCAGGAGAAAAAATGAGCTGGACAATCGGATTAAACGGTTGGCTGATGAAATACAAAGATCTGAGAAGCATTAGTTTGCCAAATAATAGATGAAATTAGGGCCTGATGGACAAATTTCCAGTTAGGATTAAAGCCTAATTCAGGAGAACTGCCCAAAGTTGGCAAGTATGGCCTATACATGAGAAGATAGCGCTGCTGATCATATTGGGAGAAAGGTTAATATTAATTGGTAGTATTGAGCCTAAGAGAAAAAAATTGCAATGTCCCCAGAGGACCTCTGAACCATTAAATGGTTATGTACTGAGATTTTGGTCAAGTCCCAGAAGGGGACCACTGAACCAAATGGTTGGTTAAATATTAATAGGGTAACATTTTGAACCATGATAACTGGTAGGTTTAAGTACCCAGGACCCAGTTAAGATGAAGGGGAAAGGAAGGACATCTGAGCCTTTTTGTAGGTTGCAAGTCCCATTGCAATAGAAAAATACAAAAAATACAAAAAATATATAAATTAAAAAATCAATTTTATGGTCTATGAGTTTGGACCTAAGAAGTGACAAGAAAACCTGACGGCTGAATGGAGAAATTCCACCCTCAATGAAATGAAATTATCAGCCGAAGTAGCCAAAAAGTATCAACTATTGGTTGATTAAGAGCAACTCGATGATCTGTTGGAAGGCCAGAAAGAGGAGATGCTCAAATTCTTTAAAAGTATCGGAGAAAATTCGACCAAAAATGTCCAGGAAACTGGGATAAACATGAAGTGAATTGCAAGGTCAATAATGGGGAAATCTGCTGATCAGGCAAAATTGAGACGATTCTACAATTTAGGGTCTCTCAATGAAAAGGGAATACCAGCTAGAGCAGCCAAAAGCATCAACTTATTTGTTGATCGAGAGCAGCTTGCAGATCTGTCAGAAGGGCATAAGGAGGAGGTGCTCAAATTATTCAAGAAATATTGGGAAGTACTTTCTCAGGATGATCATGATTTGGGATGCACGCAAGGCATAATTCACAAAGTTGACACCGGAGAAAAATTTACCAATAAGAATGAGACCAATCTGAAGATCAAAAGCCACTGAAGCGGTAGAAGAAGATGAGATCAGCAAACTAGTAAAGCATGGGCTTCTAGTTCCATCATCAAGTCCCTGGGCAAGCCCAATTTTGATTGTAAAGAAGAAAGATGGATCAAACTGGGTAGTGATTGACTATTGGAGGCTGAAAAACACTACGAAGAAGGATTTGTATCCCCTACTGAGGATCAATGATGTGCTGGACTGATTAGGAGAAGCAAAGTATTTCTCCACGATGGACCTAATCATGGGATACTGGCAGATTGACTTTCCAGCAGAAGACCAGGAAAAATGTGTAATTATCACTGCACAGGGTTAGACCAGCTGACTAGGATGCCCCAGGGTCTTTGTAATGCGCCCACAATGTTCCAGAGGGCCATGGATGCGATATTAAGCGACCTGAAGTTATTGTGCATCCTGGTATATCTGGACAATATCAATGTGTTCAGTAGAACGTTTACTTATCACCTTCAGCACTTGGAGGAAGTGTTTAAGAGACTGTCCACAGCTAACCTGAAGGTCAAACCACGGAAGTGCCACCTCTCTAAGAAGGAGCTTTATACCTGGGGTTTATGATTAACGCAAATGGATTGTAGCTGCAACCCCAGAAGATAGCATCTATTGAACAAATGGCTGTGCCAAAGAGTTTCTGAGACATCCAAGTATTCCTTGAGATGGTTGGATACTATAGAAGATTTATTTGGGACTTTGCCCAAATAGACGAGCCTTTATTTCATTTATTAAAAGATCTGAAAAAGGATTTGTATGAAATGAAGAGGCCCAGGACTCTTTTGATGAATTATGCCAGTACCTGATAAATTCGCAGATTCTGAAATATCCAAATTTCAATCGGGAGCTTATCATTTAAACTGATGCTTCATTGATGGCAATCGGCGCCATACTGAGCCAAGTAGATGAACTTGGGGACAAACATCCAGTGGTGTATGTGAGCTGGACATTCTCTGCCGTGGAGAGGAATTACACCGTAATTTAGTGTGAATGCCTCGTGGTCATTTATGACTGTAAACAGTTTCAGGTGTATGTCCATGGAATGCACTTTAAGGTGGTTACAGACCAAATTTTTGTTGCATTGGCTGCACAATCTGCGGGAACCTGAAGGACCACTGGCCCAATGGGCACTCAAGCTTCAGGCTTATGATTACAAGATAGTCCACTGATTGGGGGCTTCTCACCAGAATGCGGATGGCTTATCGCGGTTACCAATGGTCCAGTTGGTATATCCGCAGGTGGATGAGCTATTTCAGAGAATGGTCGAAATAAGAAATGAGGATGAGCCTCAAGAAATCCAAGGTGCACTTCAAAATTGATGGAAAACACCGATATCATGGATGGACAAGTATTCAAGATGATAAATGGGAAATGACTATTATTCCTGAAACCATTGGAGAGAGCAGCGATTGTTCAAGCCACTCATAAGGTTGTTGGGTACAGAGGCCTGAGAAAAATGACTGACCATATTCACCAGTATTATTACTGGGAATTGATTAATTATGATGTCGTGGACCATCTGGTTTGTTGTTTGGAATGCCAACTGCATAAACCACATAAGAATACAACTGGATACTGAATGGTCCGACCTGGATTTGCATGGAACACAGTGTCTATTGACATGATGGGACCATTGGTGATGAGCACAGGAGGAGTGAAATACATCATAGTAGCCATCAATCATCTGACAAGATGGGTCAAAATGAAAGCATTAACCTGAGTTGACGCTACCAGTACTGCGAGATTCATCCTGGATCAAGTAGTATGCCAGCATGGGTGTCCACAAGTTATAATGAGCAATAATGGGACCAACTTCACATCCCATGTGATCTTGAGGCTAAACAAAATAATGGGGATCCAAGGAGTCATGTCAGTACCATACCAGCTGGAGTCAAACAGACTGGTAGAATGGGACAAAGGGATGCTGGCCGTGACGCTGAGGAAGCTAGTTGCAGGGAGAACTTCCGCATGGGGAACATACCTGAGTTCAGTGATGTTTGCCTACAACATCAGTCATCATACGGCGATGGGAAAGATGCCGTTTAAATTACTTTATGGGAGAAAGGCCGCGTTACCTCCAAAAATATATTCAGTAGTAGAACCTACATCAGGGATGAGTACCAAACAATACCTGAACTGACTGATGAGTATCCTGATCAATATGCAATCGCAAGCATTTGATACTACCTTAAAGAAAAGGATACAAGTAAAATCGACAGATGATAAGAAACACCCACTATTAGAAGAATATTGAATAGGAGAAATAGTCGCCTATTGTGATATTCATGGTTCTGGATGAAGAAACAAGTTGGATGCATTATGGTTGGGTCCATTTGAAGTAATCGCCAAGCTGGCAACTGATGCTTATTCCATCAAGAATCTCTTTGATGGAAGAGTAGTAAATTTCATCCATGCTAAGTATTTAAAGCGGTGGAATGAAGAAAAAAATAAAAAAGAGTTCCTGAAGGACTGATGAACTATTAACTTGGTCATGTCCTAATGATTAGGTCAAGTCCAAAAAAGGACCTCTGAACCAATCTAGATGTTTAAGTCTGAAAAAAGGACCGCTGAACCATAGAAAACTGGTAGGTTTAAGTGCCCAGGATCCATTTTGGGGGAAAAGATGGACCTCTGAACTGAAACAAGGTCAAGACCCATAGAAAAAAAGGAAATAAAAATGAAAAATTGATGAAAGATATTGGAAAAAAAGAGAGGGCTGATATTTATAAATTGTATTCATTATTGATTGTCCTCAGTGTGGGGATGATTCTGCCTATATCACCTCTTGGGGGAGGGAGGATGGATCGCGGTAGGAAGGAATATGTCAAAATTGATATGCAATTGGACACTTGCAAGAGTGAGTCCTACTCAAAACCACGTTCATTGAGCTGATGCCGAGCCCTGAGAGAACATGACTAGGGGAAGGAAAATGAATATGTCGGAAGATGCTAATCACAAAACCCCAGAGTGGGGTGGAAAAAAGCAATAAAGGAAGAGGCAATCGGCGAATAACCCCAAGTAATCCCAATAAGGCACCAGTTCCAGAAGATTTGTCTTGAGTGCCTGCCGATGGGCCTCATCAAGAACACTGGACATGTGAGCTGGCAGTGAAGAAGGAATACTTGAGGGAGGTTGTCAAATCATACCACCAATTAGCGCCATCAACAGAAGATAGCAATGGGAAGCTCAGAGAAGAGGTAGTCATGCAAAGAACGGATTGCATCCTATAAACAATGACTACTGGCTTCGCGGAAGCTGAAGCTGAATGACTGATGAAAATCAGGTGAGGCTGAAAGCTTCGTTGACTAACTTCAAAGAACTTGGCCAGCAAAGCGAAGAGCATAAGTGGCAGTATCCAGATCCAGAAGGTTGTCCAGATCTGAAGGATTCAGCACTAATGACAATTCCTCAGTGACTTGCGCTTTAAGTTCAGCATAGGGAGCTCAGAATGAATGCTGTTCCCAATTGAAAGCTCAGAAACCAGCACCACGGGTTGGTAAAATTGACTGAGTCAGAAGAGGAACTTGGGGAGCAAATCCAACCCAGCCCGGAATGAACAATTTAAAGCAGTCAGCATAACCTCTGGAGCATCAACAATGATGTTCGGAGCCTCAGTGAAAGGAGCTGAATCCAGAGGGTCTTTTGAAGTCCAACTTGGGGATTGACTGTAAGGGAAGAGTCAGCTGAGAGTTATTTGAAATGATGGCACACCTGGTTTCAGTGGGATTGGATACTGTTTCCAGTAACTCAATGGAAGGACTAGCCCCTTTTACCAGACTAGGCGTATGAGTCCTGGAAGGACCATAGAAGAGGTTTCGCCGAGCATCCTGACTCATCTGCTGGAAGAGGCGGAGGTCCAAATCTGACAGACTGTTCAGAAGTTGCTGATAACGAGATTCTGAGTTTGACATATGAGCAGGACTAGAGGGAAGATGTTGGACTTATATAGAAGTTGACATTATGCACTCTATAATCCTTTAAGCTCCAATTTTGGGAAATTAATTTCATAAAATTAATGAAATAAGCTTTCCAAGGGAAGGATTAGGAATGACTTTTAGCAAAGAGGTTATGAGCAAAATAATGAGGGCAAATAGAAAAAAGTATTCTTTTGATTTATTTGAGGTATGCCGACCAGGTGACAGACAGTACCAATCACAACACTCAAAACGGCAAAACAAACTACTAACCAGGTGGGAAGCAGAAACTGCTTAAAACACCATGACAGAGGGTGAGGAGGGGTCAGGGGTTGGTTTTCAGAAAGACCCACCTCGATCAAGGGGTGTTGGTTAAAGTATCAGATCAGAGCAGAGAGCCAGGGCGTTGGGGCATCTGCATAGTGGGGGCTGAGGTCAGCGTAGTAGGAGTTTTCCATTTCTGCATCAAGATAATAATGGGAAAGTGTTTCAACAAAAGCTGCGAGGAGAACTTCAGCCTCTTTGCGGGCTTCAGGAAGTTGGGTGAAAAGGGAGATACTGTGGCGGGTGATTTTGGCTGAGGGGTTGAATGAAGCAAGCGTTGCGACATTCATAACAGCGATTTCAGCATCATCAAATAGTTTTGAGATGTCACTACAGGGAGATTCAGGGAAGTCGGGGGGAAGAAGAGGGTGGGCAGGCCATGCTGGAGCAGAGCCACTGACTGGGCCACCGCGGTGCATAGTTTCAGGCAATGAGGAGAGGCCACCGCATCTAAGGCGAGCTGATGATCACTTTGGAAGGGAGCTGTATTGGGCAGAGGAGCGAAATGGTGAGGGGTAGGGGTTTCATCAAAGTCAGGAAGGAAAAATTCTGCCCAACCATAATCGCCATGGCAGAGAGGTTGACCTGTATGCTTACTAATGAGGATATTACCTGATTCGTCAGTTTCAGCCAATAGATCCCATGGATTTTGGTTCACTGGAATAGTGGCGTTTAAATTTGAGTGGGTAGGATTGGGTGAATGGGCAGCTGCTTGGGTGCGAATGTTGGTCCAAGCATTGCTCTGATTGGCTGGCTTAGATTTAGGTGGGAGAGTGAGGATGGAGGTTTTGGGTGGGGCTGATTTTCCATGTGGGCCCACTGAACGAGATTGGAGGGTGGGAGGGGGCAGCAAAGCGCCCCATACTGAACCTCCAGAGGGGGGCTTAGAAGCTGCATCAGCGGATTTGGCCTTAAAGCACGCTCTTTTTGCATGGTCGAGGCCAAAGCAGAGGGAACAAATCTGCCTACCATTATTGACCCAAACCCAAAATAAATGATCAGGTGCTGCAGCCACACTAGCGCGGGATGGGATTTGTTGGGCTATGGTAGGGTGGTGTGGTATGATGGTGGCTGTTGCACGAGGAGCAGCAAGGCGTTCTGCACCAGATGGAATGGCAAAGATGAGGTTGGG
Organism: Massospora cicadina; assembly: GCA_022478985.1. NCBI lineage: Eukaryota > Fungi > Entomophthoromycota > Entomophthoromycetes > Entomophthorales > Entomophthoraceae > Massospora > Massospora cicadina. Next base: position 166,499 of record JAKSZP010011878.1, read on the forward strand.
CTGAGTGCCATAAGCCATGAGCCCCGCGACCAACTGGTCATACAAAACCTGGGGTGGAAGGTGGGATGGGAGATTTGCAAAGGATACCACTAGCGTGGTGTCTGAAGGGAGGCGAGTACGGGTTGTGGGAATGGGGTTTTTTTTATAAATTAGAGGAGTTTGTGCTGCCGCTTCAGCATCCTCCTCAGATTGGAACACAACGTCAAAGTAGCCCTTAAAAGGGCGGAAGTCTATAAAGCCAGCTGGTGCAAAGGCTGTAGTGGCTAGGTCAATAATTGCCTTATTGGCATATGGGAACAAACGCCCATAGTCCACTCTGAGGCAATAGCGAATAGCAGAGCGAGGGAGGGCGAGAGGATGGGGGCGAGTAGGGTGGACGCGCGCCAGGTGGAGCGCTAAGTCCCGTGGGGAGACAAAACGGTTGGAAGCAGTGGGTGGGCTTTTTGAACCCATCCGAACGCGCTTGCCTGCAGGGCGGAAAACGCTAGGTGGGGGTGCACTGCTGCCCCACACTGGGGTGGCAGGCGGCAGAGCCAAGAACATCAAAGAATAGGTTTGGGCAGATGGCTGTGGATAAATAAACTTAAATCTAAAATCGCTCAAAAGTGACTTTGAGCGGTTAAAGAGAGTTTAGAGAAATAAGTATTCTTAATCAAGGCATAAAACAATCATCAATGGCAAGAGTCTCCTGTCTAGGAAGAGGAGAGAATCAGGAATTTGAGGACACTGAACCAAGAAACCTGAATATGACAGCGGGTCATATACCCTGACAGGGGGAAAACTTAATCCCAGGAAAAATATTGTCACAAGTAAATCAATCAGCCCAGCATGACAAGAGGTTGTGGGGACCGCGCTCTGAGTAGGTGGTAGCAAGGAGGAAGAAAAGTAATGCCATATGCTGAAGGTCATCCTGAGCAGCGTTGAGTATTGACAAGTATACTCCGCTTGAACCAATGAAGTATTTGACCATGTGTCCAAAGCAGTGTTTCCATGCCTAGTCCTTTTCTCACTGGAAATCTAGGCAAGGGGGATGTGTTGGGATTTTTGCCCATATTCCCAGCCTGCTAGATTACCTGGTATTGCAGGGGAAAAATTCCCTAAAGCGAAGTGAACTGGAAATTGGTTGCCTCAAATTTTGGAGGAAATACTTTTGGGGGATACTAGGATTTTTGTCTGGTCATATCCATTGGGGATTGATCTGGATGAACATCTAATATCTCATTGGGCAGAGTGGCCAATGAAATAAGGGCATCTTATAGTGATTAACTATCAGGTGTACCAATTGGGATCAATAAGGTTTCATCACCGACTGATTGGGAATGTTTAATGAGTTGCAAGGCGAGTGATGCCACCTGCAACTAGCAAATCGATTGGTTGGTGAAGTGACCTGCTATAATGGGTAAAAAGTCCCATTACCTAAGCAGGTCGCTAGCCAATTATGGTTGATTCCTTTGGATCGAGAGGAAAAAAATAAGGACATGTTTCCTGACTCTTTCCATTTGAGGTCTCGAGGATGTCCAATGTTGGAATCCTAGCCAGGATGGGGAAGACCATTGCTGCCAAGACGAGGAAGGGTGATTTAATGGCAACGGCTGCTGTTTCATCGAAGAAGTGTCAACTGAGGGTTAGATGGCCAAATCCCCTATATATTCTATGATTCACTCTAATAAAGGATAGACATTAAGATATTTTAAAAAACATATACACTTATACGTTACTACTTTGTAACATTATTAGTTTTATTATAGATTCAGTAATAGTTAGACTATCAGCATCTGCGTGAAGATTCCAACTCAAGGATATTATTGCAGAAGACAATAATTGTAAGACTATCAGAGAAGAGTAGAGATCTGAGCGGGAATCTAGAGATGAAGGGAACCACAGCTAGGTGATTGCTGCCAACTTTGTGTAGGGCCAAAGGAGACTGCCATCAGAGGACTTTAATGAAGATTGAGTGGACAAGATTACAGGGAATGAATCCCTATGAGTACAATATCAAGTATTAATCAGAAATACTGGCTGAATTTTTGGCTTGAAAATAATTCTAACTCAACTATGGATAATAATCATCATACTATTATCAAATTATATATATATTTTTACAACGCAAGGTGCACAAGGAAAATGAACCTGTGCAGTAAAAAGGTTACTGGGGTAACAATCGATAATCAACCCAACGGGGTAAATTTTTACACCAACTTCAGGGGATCGTGATGGGCTCAGATGACTTCAACCCAGAGGAGAGGTGGAACCTATAGGCGCGACCTAAACTGGATAAGCCCTAGATAGAGAATAGAGTGAATTCTTGAGAGTTGATGTTGATAATTGCTCCAAAAGTTCCAACCCCTCTGCACACGCCGTCTGGGCTGCTAGAACCCTAAGACTAAGGGCGTGTCTGGACCTAAACCCACCACTGAGACATTGTGGGGCGATGGCCAAAACGTGAGTTGAAATAATAACTGTGACGAGGTCCACTTCATCCAAATTATGCTGGGAAAAGGGAAGGATATTGTTCTAATAAGTCAGAAAGCACATTCAGCGCTCCCTTCACAAACTCATGTTTGAAATAAATTCTTCACAGGTCTCAGTAGGTCTGACCTGTTTGTGCGCCAACCTCTGTGACTTGCAGAACTATATTAGAGCTTGGTGGTCCTTCCTCTCATTCAACTCTTGTTGAGCACCCTGCAAGAGATACCAGCAGTGGGTTAAGTCCATGCCACAGCTTCCAACTCCTTATCATAGATGGCCCAGAATTGCTCTATAGATAAAAACTTTTTGGAAAAATATACAAGAGTGTTCTAACCTATTATGCCCTTGTAGCAGGAAAGCCCCCACCACATCATAAAATGCATTATAGGCTAGTTTGTAGGGTTTAGAGAGTCACACGTGCTCGAGTATGGGGGAAGTTAAAAACACCTCACTTATAGAATTAAATGCCTGCTGGCACTTGAGCGTCCAGAGGAATGGAAAGTTTTTTAACATACTCAGATGCGGTTGCGCGGCCAACTGTGAGAGAGAAGGTAGAATTTCTTAAGAAAAATTATCATATCCAGGAAGCTTCTCATTTTTTTCTGAGTCATTGTAGTCGGCCACTCGTGAATAACATCCAGTTTGCTGAGTGGAATGGCGTACCCATCTTTTTTAAGATCAATTATCAAAAAGGTAGATTCCTCTAAGTAAAATTCACACTTGGATGGTTTGGCAAGCCTACCTTATGCAGAGCAGCCAATAACACCTCCAAATTTTTCTGTGTTGCTTAGGTGCAGGTGATTGAATCAGGATGTCATCAATGTAGTGACTGTAAAGGCGAACTGGAGGCCTCCTAGCACATTATTATCATCTGCTGAAATTTTATAGCATATTCTTTGACACAAAAGGCATTACTCAAAATTTAAGTATGCCTCTTCTTGTATGAACGGCGGTAAGCCATTCCTGGCCTTCAATATCTTATTTTGCAAAAGGCGTTTACCATATTGAGTCTTGGGAATTTCACTACTTCACAAATGCTTGGTCAATTGTTTGTTCCAATGGAAGTGGTTAGGGGTTGTGAACCATTATAGTATTAAGGTGACCATAATCCATGCAGGGCCATAGCATACCTCAGCCTTTTTTGCGAAGAAATTTGGTGAGGTCATTGGGGATATCTCCTTGAAAACAAACCTTCTTGAGCATGTCATCTAATCATGCTCGTGGGTGTTATCTTCCTCTGTATGCTGGTACAGTGGGTAGTTGATATTCAAAATGATCATTGTTATCCGGTACTTCAGATCAAACTAAGTATGTGGCTGGAGGCAGTTGGCTTTATCCAAATTTAAAATGCTCTGATAGACTGTCAATGTGGCAGCAAAACCCAGCGGAAGGCCACAGGGGAAACAAGAGCTGTGATGGAACCTTAGTTCTGAGCCTTAATGAGGGTGTCAAGCATCAGAAACTCACCCTCCTCCAGGGCGTTGGCAAAAAACAACGTGTTTTCCAGATTAATTCTCACATGCTGAAGGCGCCACCAGCCCACACCCAAGATTTCTGGAAAAATTGTGTCATTAATTGCAGAAAAGGGAATTCAAAAACTAAACTGGTGGAATGAACTAGATATAGGGCGTCGCACCTTGAAAGATGGCTGGGAAGCTGATGATGCAACTATCACCTCCAGACCCAGGTCAAAGTCAGTTCTTGCTGCTTGGCAACATCAAGCACATGAAATTGACCCCTGCTCCCATGTCAGCAGGGCCTTAAAAGATATATGGCGCGCCCCAATCCTACTTTTCATTATAAATAAAAAGTAAGCGTAATTCTGTTCATTAGAAAACTGCACATTACAATTCTGAAAAGTGAAAATTGTAAGAAAATTAGGGAAAAGAACGGTTCTGGAGAGAATTAATTCGTTTTGGGAGAGAAGTTGGTTTTTATCCTCACCAAGATGGTCATCCGCCTATTGGGGACAGGTGGACCAGCCACTAGAGGGTAGGCCATGATGGAGGCGGATGTTAACTGGGTAGTAAAGGTATGACGAAATTCTTCCAATGCCACATGGGAGCTACATACAAATTCAATGATTGATCAGACAAACAACATAAATCAAGCCACCAAATTTATGTTCATTTGATAGATAGTGAACGCAGCTGCACCACTTTACTAGTGGCAGAAATGGCTTGAATTAATGGATGGTCTTTTAGTCAGGAAAGAGTCAGAAAAATGTTTAGAGCAGCCTTCCATTCAGGATGTGAGAGCACCCAGAAGGCAAGCCAGAATTCCAGAAGCACTGCTGCTCAGATGACGTTTATATGGTTTGAGAGGTAGATTAATAATGAGCACTGTGAGACATAAGAGTGGGAAGCAACCCAGCAGAAAGTCAGGCTGTCACAGCTTCAGAGCCCTCAGGCTCAACCATAGTGAACTGTTTAATTGGAACGTCAGGTCTGTGTTCTCCAAGAGGAGAATGGAAATAAAGCCATCAGCTTAAGTGCAGACTCATTTCTGATGTATGAATAGTTTTGCCCACAAAATGCTGGATTCTGGAGCCGGATTTCTTAGGCAAGGAGAATTTTATAAAGTTTTGAATTAAGTACACCCAGTTAATGGAAAAGGGCACAAAATCGCCAAGAGTGTTGTGTTCACATGACTTGATTGAAACAGCCATTAGCCAGAACAAGGCTGGGCGACAAGTGGCCAAAAAGGTTAAGCTTCAGGACCTTTCTGACTTAAGGCACACATTGGACCTACACTGGGTATAGGCCAGGTTGCCAGGTTGGTTGAGAGGAAGTGCAACCTGACCTGCAATGTATAATGGACATAGCGTTAAAACGGGCATGCTTCTTCTGAATTATGACGTTTCTATTTGGTTAATCAGTGAATGGGGGTTAAAAAATGTTCAATTTATGAATTTTCTAACTTGTGTTGGGCTCAACTTCAATAGATCACTCGAGTTTAGTTGAATTTAAAGTATGTTGCCCTGTTGAATGGAAGCGTGCGATTATTGGTGCATTAGGGCTTAGTACTACCTTCTCCAATCAATGATTTCCCAAAGTTTGCTTAAATATGTTTGCTAGAGACCAACATTTCTCATTGGTCATCTTTTTAATCACTAATGGTGCCCAACCCAAATAGGGGAACCACCACGCATCTTTATGTGCAAATGGGACAAACAAAGTGATTATAAGAGATGAAAGATTCTTAATATGGAAACTCAGCTAACAGCCTAGGAAGCCATATCAGAATGTGAGAAAGCTTTTTGGAAACTTTTGTCTGGCACTCACTTTAGCCGGTGGACCATGGCGGACAGCATCAGGCTGGAAGCATTAGAGACATGTGTTATAAGGATGTATAGTTGTGGGTTTACTTCGTTTATGAGGCCAGCAGTGTACATCGCCTCAACGTATTGAGCAAGTTGATGCTCAGAGAAAGTGATGAGAGCCAGCACACAAGTGAAAGTCTTGATGCACCCGCAGGTCTTGGGATAAGTGGGGTTAAAAAAAGAAGTTTTTACCACTCTTCTCATTGGTCATCTTCACTATAATAAACTCTTCGTTAGTTTAACATTTTTTATGTTAACTTGGGCGTATCTTTGTGTGGACCTCTTTGAGGAGGTCTCATGTCACACTAGCCAATTTACTTGTCTTAAATTTACTACAGCATCAGGTACACCGCTGGGATGCCCAGGTTCCTTCTGAAACTGGGGTAACCGTTCACTCTATCCCTGTTAAAAAATTAGTTATGAACGGCCCTTTGGGGCACAGCCAGGTTTGATATTTGTTTAATCCCTATTTATGTGTGCCACGATAACCACCCTAACCTTATGTCACTTTAGCTTAAGCTCCCTCTGCTGGGCTATTTTTATTTTAACGCTGATGACTAGTTCCCTTGTGTTGGTCCATTGCACTGTGCACCACTATGCTGGGAACTGGATAGTTATAGACACTCTTTAACAAAGAGACTACAATGGCCAAGTCGTAGAATACCCTGTAATTCAACATTAGCAGGTGTCACAGGATACTGGGAGAGAATAATTTATAATTAAAGATTTATTAGTAAAAAGGGAATTTTATTAAATATTTGGAAAGAAAATTGACCATTATTCTTTCTGTGTGGGACGATTGATTAAAATTTTGGTCAATTTGGGGAATAACTTTGGTCTGCATGGAGCTGGCACTCAAGTGTCCAAACTTAAAAGGTAGAACTTAAAGTGGGGGTGTTGGAATTTTGTGCCCATCTTTCCAGAATCCTAGGTTATTTGCTGGTTTTCTAGGGGATAAGTCCCACTAGTGAATGAATTATATATTGGTTGATTTTGATTTATGGCTAATAATGTCTGAGGATTTTTAGTAATTTGCCAGGTTTGGATCCATTGGGTATTGATCCATGTGAATGTTTAAGATCTTGTCAGGCAGAGTTGCTGACAAAATCGGGCATCTGATAGTTTATTGCTGATTAACTATCAGGTGTACCAATTGGGCTCAGTCAGGTTTTATCACCAACTGATTGGGAACTTAATTAGCAGATGTGAGGCAAGTGATATCATTTGCAACTAGAAAATTAATCATTGGTTTGTGACATGATAAAATGGGTAAAAAATACCATTACCTAAGCAGGTCACTAGTCAAATATGGTTGGTTTGCTGTGATCAAGCTAGAATGTTGGGTGCACTTTTTCTGGCTCTTTCCTTTTTTAGTCTCTGGTATGTCCAATGGAGGAAACCCTAACCAAATGAAGAAGACCATCGACAGTAGAGATGTTGTAGGTAAATTAACATAAACGGCTGTCTTTTCATGGCTGAGGCGCCAACTGAGGACTTGAGCACTGAATTACAACTATAGTTTCCCTTGTAACTTTATTAAAGCAGATCAATCAAAAATTATTATGATTGATAGTAGCATTACTAATTTTATCCACCTCCAATAAATTATTGAGTAGTAGAATAATTTGTGAACTCTTTTGTGAGTATAAAGAGTAAGAATCAGATATCCTTAGAAGAGTAGAAGACCTTGGATGTAGATCTCTGCTGACTCAGAGTGATGGAAACTAAGGCTGGGAATCTCTGAATTTGATAGTGGATTAAATTCAGCCAGAATAGTAACGAAGTCCCAAAAGGTCTTTCAGTTGTATGTTAGTTATTCCAAGTTTAGAGTTGGACCACATCTGGTTTAATTATTCACCATTGGATAATAGTCATCATACTACTACGCTCATATATATCTATAAAGCAACGCAATTGTGCACATACCAAACCTGTATAATTAAAAGTTGAGAAAAATTAATCATAACTAGTTTTTAACAGGGGGTTATTCAATTGAAACCAATTCTCAGGGTGTTTGCAGTGAGCAGTGTTATCATCAAACTTTATCCATTGATGCCTGAATTTCAAACTTGTTTCAGTTACGCCAACTCAAACAGTGACATCTCACTCAATGATTAATGGGAGCCTCCCAAGGCCTACAAATATAGGGTTGGTCCAAGTGGTCTATAACGGGTTTCTAGATTTCCAGCCTGCCTGCACCTGATCACTCTGGCGCCAGTTTAACTTGTGGGATTCAGAAGATTATGGGTTTAATGAAACAGGGAAAGGTTTACAGTTTTTAGTGAATTCATCAAATTCAAGATCTTCATAGGGGAGGGAGTCACCACTTCCATCATGAGCTTGATTATTTATTAGCTGAGACCTTGACGAAGTCTTTCAATCTTTTGTAGTAATTCCTCAGCTGTTAAAACATGGATGGGAGGCTGAACCTTTAGAGGGTAATCTGTAACCCACCGCTCATCCACCACATGGGCAAGACTGCCCTGGGAGATGAGGGGGATGCAAGCATGTTTGGACCCTTCTTGAAAGGGAAAAAGTATGCCACCTGGCCCAAGCAGAATGGGCGCTCCCCCGGATTTATAGCATGTTTCTAGGTGGATTATTATTTCTGACTGGAATGAAAGGCGTTTCATTTTCAGCTTTGTCACGACTCTGATATGACTGAATGAAAAGCCCTAAGATGTTATGGCGGAATGGGCTAGTCTGCCAAGCCTGATTATGAGTTATGATCATTGAGCACCTTAGGATGAGGCAATATTGTGTCAGAAAGGTATATTGGGATGCCTCCAAATTGGGTGATAGGTTGATGTCAACAAAAGACAAATAATTAGATGTTGATGTATGATGAATATTGATTAAATTGCCTCAAACTAGGGTGATTGGGATTTTAATAAGTATTAACTAAGTTATAACTAATGAGAATAGGGTGGAATGAATAGTCTAAGCATAAGGGTTGGTATCAACCAAATTTCACTGAGATATCTGCAAGAGGAGAAGGTTGAAATGGTGAGGTTGTTAGAAAAAGAGAGCGGAGCAAAGAGCGTCCGCTGAAAATAATAAAAATTATTAAAGAAGTGTCATCAGAGCAATATCTTTATTTATTTTATTTCATGTGTGTGAAGGACCAACAATTTTCATATCATCCGTTCTATTGCTCAGTGGGCTCAACCCTGCGCAAATACTCTTCAGCATATCTCAAAGATTACACCAAAATTATAACAGTAAATTTCACTACAGTGAGCCCATTGATCAATAATAATAAAAATTCTTCAGTCGCTGGTCATGGCGCATCAGGCTTGCTCTGACAAGGGTTCTTCCTGACACATTGTACTAGTTTGTTATGTGAAACTCAAGCTTGCCTTGGGCTCTGCGTAAATGGAAGGAGGAGTTTCTTAAGGTGGTCTGTATTGATAAGTTGCATCTGTTAGATCGTAATGGGAACATTCATGGTTTTTTTTAAAAAATTTGAGTTTGCAACAGAAGGAACTTCAGATCGGCATATAGCAATTTAGTTAATATCCACCTTGGATGTTGAAAGCGCAAACCAAGTTACTTGCTATCTTTTTAATAGTTTAATTACATACCAAGAAGTAAAGGATACTGTGCTGCAGTTAATTGGAGGAAACGCAAAGCTGTTGTAGTGGAAGGCTGAGTTCTTGAACATTGAGCTTCAGCGTAATGAGACCCTCACTTGTTTGCTGATTAATTTATAGTGGAGGGTCATGTAATACTTGGGGCAGGATTATATCTGAATCTGAAATATGCATAGCAATGATCTCCGCAGTGAAGCCATATTGCAACCTTTTTAATGCCATTGCTCCATATTTAGAAGACGATGTACCCTTACTTAAAAGCGTTCAAAATTTTATGCTTTCTGTCCGCTACCTTTCCTCCGTCCAATACAGAGTGGAAGCCTACCACCTCCGCTGCAGGACTTTTTTTAGGTTTTATTTCTCGCTGTTAAGCTTCCATATAGTAACCCTTGGTCATATTATCATTACACGCCTCACTCCCAACCAACTTGCCATTAGCAGCTCAACTATTTTGGAAGGGCCTGCTTACACTGATTGACCTCAATCCAACTTTTGGTGTGGACCATCTTACAAGAATCAAGGACGCAGGTCCTATGGGGTCAATTGTTTTGAGTGAAGTCACTCTGGGCACCTGGCAAGAGGTTGCCCCAATCGTTGGGTCCATCGCCTACCGCAGGATCAGTACACTCAGGAAAAAGTCAAAGCGTAGTAAAGATGTGACTCTCTACCTCCTCTATCTCGACCCAAAATGTCCCACCTGAACCTAAACCCATACAATTAGTGGAAGCCCTTCAGTATGACGACGCATTCCAATATCAGCAGCTGGTTGGAGGGGTGAGTGTACTGATATGAGCGCCTTCAAGGACACTGCAGAAGAAGGACCCCAGGTTCAACTGAAGTCTTATGCCTGTCAGATGTTTGAATAACTTTCTGAAGATGAACTTGATCTGTCCGCTGATGCAGCTCTCTTGAAAGGAGTAAATGCTTCCATCCCTGTGGACGCTATTGTTAAAGAATACCCTAAAGTTGGGGAGGGCATTATTAGATTCTTAGGAAAAAGAGATTTGTTAAATGTTCACGTTGTAAATAAACAGGATTAATCCTACTCTAAGTGTACATACTGTGACATTGTCATAGAAAAACCCCATGTCCGTGATATAAATAATATGGGCGCCCCAGTTAACATAGTGTCCACAAAGTTGATATCGAAGTTGGCACTAAAGCCTGATGTGGGACATCTGATTGGTATATGGGACTGCGGGAGTGGAAAGCACAGTCTCTAAAGGGGCGAACAGCGCGCTATTCTTACAGTTTGGGTTGATTATCATTGTAGCCCAAGCGATAGTGCTACAAAACAATAATTATGACCTTTTAATTAGAGCTAATTTTATGAGCCTCTTTTGGGCTTTTGTTGATATGACACAGAAACCTCCAAAATTTTGGGACAGCAGATCCCAATTTATATTTCCTCCAGTGGAGTGACAAAGGATTTGGTGCATATAAGTCATATTAACCTTCCTTATGGTGATGGTGTGATTCCAGTTTGTTATCATCAACTAAAGAGCAAGATCTGGGCTCTTCCCTAACAAATGTATTAATATCAAGGGCTACCCCATAGAGCTGTTGGCTTATCTATCCCCTCCAGACATCAAGTAATAATAGACACTGAGTTAGAGGTGGAAGTGTCTACTAGGCTTTGTGGGGAGGTCATTGGGCCCTACAGCAATCGTGGCTTGAGCCCCACTTGGCCCCAGGAATTATACTCCTGGGGAATGGGGAGATCAAGGTTTTGGTAGCAAATCTCCAGACCAAACCAATGCAAATCTACTGCACCAAATAGTGCCATAGAACATTCGATCACAATTGAGGAGATCCTTTGGGTTCACAAGTTTTGGTTGCTGTAAGATTTTGTCTGGCCATTAGCCGCAGCTCGGCGTAATGGCAGTTGTACCACCTCAAAAAATTGATGGGGTTATCAGAAGACCAAAAAGATAAGGCGGAAGCCTTAATTTAAAAACATAAGTAGAACTTTTCTGTTGATGATCATGATTTAGGGTGCGCACAGGGGGTGGTCCATAGACTGGACACTGGGTATCATCCTCCCATCAGGTCCTGGACAATCTGCCGTTCAAGGGCAACTGAAGACAAAGTTACTAAAGAAATTAAAAAGCTGCTAGAGCAAGGGATGCTAAAACCATCAAAAATTCTGTGGGTTTCGCCTGTTATGATTGTAAAAAGAAGGACGGCACCAACCATTTAAAATAGATTACAAGAAGCTTAGTAAAATCAACAAGAAGGAATCACCCTTTGCCACGGATTGACAATACATAAGATAGATTAAGAGGAGCTCGTTACTTCTTAGCGATGGATTTGATCTCCAGTTATTGGCAAATTGAATTTTCCATGGCAGAACAGGTGAAATGGCCAATTATCATATCCAAGGGGATTTTTCAACTGACCCATATGCTCCAAGGGCTGTATAACGATCCATGATGTGTTCCAGCGGGTTATAACACTATCCTTGGCGATCTTAAGTTGTCATTTATCCTTGTGTACCTTGATGACATCAATTTTTTCCACCATATGTTTTTTGAGCACCTTAATCATTTAGAGGAGGCATTCCGCTGGCTTGCTGAGACCAACATCAAGTTCAAGCCCTAGAAATGCCACTTCTTCAAGGATCAGCTGAAGTACCTCTGCTTTTTTGTCGATGCAACAGGGTTGAAACCTCACCCAGTTAGGTGGAGGCTATCCATAAGATGTTTTCGCCAAACAGCAAATGAGAAATCTAGGTATTCTTGGGGATGGTTAGCTACTACCGCCGCTTTATACCCAATTTTAGTTCTATTGGAGGACTGTTAATCGATTTATTAGATAAGTATACCATATTCAAATGGACGGAACTCTTTCAACTCTCTTTGGACACACTTTGGATGGACCTAATTAATGCACCAGTGCTCCAATACCCAAATTATGATTTAAATTCATTGTGATGTGTGGCGGCTCCCCATTTTTGGGTTGGGTACCACTAATTCTAAAAAAAGAATTCATTGTGCAGACGGATTCATTTCTTTCCACCTTGGGGCGGTGCTATCTCAAAAAGATAATGAAGGGGAGGAGCATCCAGTTGCGTACTGCAGTCATAGCCTGAACTGCCCTGAGTGTAACTATACTATGACTGAGCAGATTAACTTAGCGGTGATATATGCATTTAATCAAATTTAGGGTATATCTTCATGGAGTGAAGTTCAAGGTTGATCTGTTCATGCTTCATTATGCTGGTTGCAGAAACTCAAGGTGCCGGAAGCGCGCCTAGCTTGATGGTCCCTCAAACTGCAGGCTTACGACTTTGAGATCCTCCACCAACCCGGTGCAAAACTCTAGAATACCAATATCTTGTTGATATTGCCAACTGTAGCTGTCACTGCGGATCTGAGTGACATAATGCTTGAAAGTATGCTCAGTAGAAATTAAGATGATGAACCGCCTCAAGTTATCAAGTTATTGGACGGAATAAAGATCAATACGTTCTAAAGTATGGCGAGTTGTACAAGTGGATAGGGGACACAATCATGAATAACCTAAGACCTTCCAAATGACCAAATATTATTATGAGTGCACGTTAAGAAGTCGGACATGGGGAGTATGCAAGACACTGAAAATGTTGAGACCACAGTATTACTGGGAAATCATGAAATTTGAAATGCTTAAAACGATCTCCTGCTGCCACCAGAGCCAAGTATAGAAGCCATTCCGCCAAAAGTCATCATATCAGTTGATGAAACCTTACTTTTCTTGGTATATGGTTTCTATTGATGTGGTGGGGCCTCTGACGACTGGAGTAAACTGGTCCAAGTATATTCTGGTGGAGAACGACAACTTGACCAAGTGGGGTGGAGGCATGGGCAATACATGTTCTGAGGGTAGTCACTGTGGCTAAGTTTAAGATGGAGTATATAATCCAATGACACGGTTGTCATCAGTTTGATCTTACTGATAATAGGACCAACTTCACCCCCCACATCTTAACAAAGCTCACAAACTTATGGCATTATGGGTTCTAACACCCCTTATCATCCAAATTCCAATGGTATGGTCAAACGGGTCAATAGGACGCTGTTGAATATACTCTGGAAGCTGGCAACGGATAGCTCTCTTATTAGATACCCTTCTTTCCACCACTGGCTTTGTTTTCAACATCAGTAATCACTTGGCAGGCTGGAAAGAGTCCCTTCCAGTTATTATATGGGCGGCACCCAGCTCTACACACCCTGTTCTATGCCTGCGTGAAAGATACTAGTGGAATGGATCCTCACCACTACTTGACCAATCTAACAAATACACTGATTAAGCTGCAAAATGAATTGTACTCATTCAGCTTATCCAAGAAAATTAATAATCAGGCTGCCAATCAGGTATGGCATAGTGGGATATCTCAGTTCAGACATGATGACATGGTTTATTCCATGATCAACATGGGTTTGGGCTGAAGCACAAATTGGCTAGCGTCTGGATTGTGGCATTTGAAATAATTGAGAAAACTGGTTTGGTTGCCTATACTATCAAGGATCCTGCAAGGGGTTGGATCACTAACTGAGTGCACATGAAGTTCCTCCAGGCATATAAGCAATAGGAGCCTTATAGTCCAGTCAAGGGGGTAATGTAACAAATCTGATATGACTGGATGATAAGCCCTAAGACGTTACGGTGGAATGGTCAAATTCACTGAGCCTAATTATAAATTATGAAATTTTTGAGCGCTTAGATGAGACAATATTGGTTCAGAAAGGTATATTGGGTTTCTTTGGATTGGGCGGTAGGATGAAGTTGACAAACAACAAATAATGAGATGTCCTCATATGACAAATATTGAGTGATTCGCTTTGAACTAAGGTAACCAGGAATTTAATAAAATAATGAACTCTTCTGGACTCAATGATAATATGGCGGAATAAATAATCTAAGCTAAATGGTAGGTATCAACCAAGGTCACTGAGATATCAGCAAGAGGAGAAGGTTGGATAAGAGAGGTTGTTCACAATAGAGAGAGCGGAGCAGAGAGCATCTTCTGAAAACATTAAAGATTAATAAAGAAGTGTCATCAGAGCAATAGCTCCTATTTATTATATTATATTATTTTATTTTACATGTGTGAAGGACCAATAATCTCCATATCGTCCTTTCTATTGCTCAGCGGGCTTGACCCTGCGCAAAGTTCCTTCAACATACCTCAACACTTCTGTTGAAATTATAAAGAAGCTTCTTCTGCCTTCATCTTGTGAAAAGTCAAACTTTGGTATTCCAATCCTTCATTAAAATTAACTGTTGCTCTATCTCTTCAGTAAGCTGGCTAATACATACTCAATTTTTCTCTCGCTTGGTCTTCTGAAACAATACTTTTTTATTAAGTTCACCCTTTTTTGCACTTTAAGTAGTTGACTTTTTCACAACGGTCATTGTTGATCTTTCATACTTGGTTGACCTTTTCCTCGGCCTTTACCAACTTTCTTCCATGAAATGAAATTGCTTTGTGACGCCAAGTTAAGTGCATTCTTGTTGATGGTTTCAAGTTACATCCAAAGCTTGCATAGTTTGTTCTTGTATGACATATTGATTTGATCTTCTTATCAAGTTCTCTTATCAACTACCCCTTGTGGTGAGCACCAATTGTTAAAACTATAGGATCTGGAAACTTGACTTTGTCTTCTGGTATGAGTACCAATTGGTTAAATTGGTGATTTAATTCCTCATTCAGAATAATAACTTGCTTTGGCTCCTTTTGCTAAACTTTTACATGCTTTTCTATGTGCGTTATTTCTTTTGTTTGTTAATATAATGTAATGGGCAACAGTAGTATAAATACTAATTTTTTGTTGAGCTGATAGCCTAAAACAGATTAGGTCCAACGCCAACCTGGTGCTTATCCTATTGTTGATTTCTTATGAAATCTTAAGGACTTCTTCCCTATCCACCTGGTAGGACTAAAATAGGGTAAGGTTCATAGGGTCTTAAAAATTCTCATCACGCAGAGTCCACAGATATAGCAATAATTAAATAAAGGATCTTCTGGTCCCTTTTTCTCTAATAATTAGAGCAAACAGTATAATTAATAAGTGTTTTTTGTATGTACCTTTCAACTTAATAACCTGCTTTATTATTAAAAACAAGGGGATTTTTTAGAAAATTTGGTGTAAAACTCTTGGTTGGTATCCCAGCTTGGGAACAGGGACTGTAGCCAAAGAATAACCCTCCAGGGTCGCACAGAACAATGATCTTCCTCATCAAATATGCTTGGTTCCTCTTCCTTACTTGATTGTAACCTATTCTGAGTTGAAATAAGAAGTGTCATAACTTTTATTGCTCAACATTCATTGAATACCCTTATCTGGTATCAACTTGCTTAGGTAATGGGACTCTTACCCATACGTGGCAGATTATGTTCCAGGAAATGTAAATACATAGTTTTTATTATGACAAGCAGCATTACTCGTGAAAAACTAAAAAAAATTTCTTAAATAATCATTAACTAAACCCAGTCAACTCCTACAGAGTCTATTTTAGTTATTGGTGATTAAATTAAATTTTTTTTAGGTAAGCTGACCAGGGGACAGACATCTCCAAAACAAAAACTAATTAGGCTAACTGAAAACATGAACCAAATGCCTTAAATGAGTGGTGTGGCACCTAAAAAATGAAAAATAACCTACCAGGTGTAACAGCTGGGTATCGCTTATCCCAGCATGGTAGAGGGTGAGGGGGGATCAGGAGGATTATTGATCTCAGCTTCACCATTTTAGAGGCAAATTAATGTTGATGCCAATGGGGTTTGTGCATCTGCAGGGTGAGGGTCAAGGTGACATAAATAATAATTGAGATCGTCATTGGCAATTTGGGCCTGGAGCAAAGCCTCCAGGAGTTCAGAAACATGGTGTTCAGCTTGTATGCATTCATCAGGAAGATGGGCGAATTTTGTAATATTGGATCTGGTGAATTGCGTGGTGAGGGAAAATCTGCCATTGCAGTAACATGCTTGACAGCGGAGGTGGCAGTTTCCATTAATTGTTTTCTTTTTCCTTTTGCAAACTCAGGGAAATTTAAAGTGAATTGAGTGACTTTGTAGCCCTTCCTTAAATTCAGCAACAGAGAGTGCCACAGTATTGTGGAGATGGTGACTCTCAGGTGAGGCCACTGCAGCCTTTGCAAGCTGATGGTCGCTAAGAAAGGATTAAAAGTGAGTTTGGGGACATATTTCTTGGGCAGGAATAAGAGCATTTTTGTCTGAAGGTAGATACAGTTCCAAATTAGTTGAAAAGTTTAGAGGTGGGACAATTTCACCATATTCAGTTACTTAATCCAATAAGTACCAGGGCTTTTGGTTTAGTGGGATTGAGTTAGAGAGATGTGGCTGTGGTTGGGTAAGTTTTGGGCAAGAAATTGTTTGGATTGATTTTGGGTCCATAACTGCTCCCCATTGGTTAAATTGTTAGAAAAGCGGCTGGCTTGGGTTTTGGTTGCAAGTTTTTGCTGATTTTTCAAGCGCTCAGATGGAGGGGGTGAGTGAAGCCATAATCCCCACTTGAAAGCTGTTGTATGGCCTCATGGGTGGGTTGGAGGTTTTTGTTTTTTTTGAACTGTATCAACATGCCTTTTTGGAATGGTCCAATTCATAGCAGTAGGGGTTAAACTGTGCGGCCGTTGTTGATGCAAGCCCAAAAGAAGTGGTCTGATGCAGATGGTATATAGGCAGACGATGGGATTTGTTGGGCTATGCTTGGCTGGTGGGGGGTAATGGTGGCCATTGCCTGAGGTGCTGCTAGTCGCTCAGCACTTCTCGGGACAAGGAAGTGGAGGATGGGGTCTGTGCAGTAGGTGGACAGCCCTGAAATCAATCCTTCATAGAATGGTTGAATAGTAAGGTTTGAGGGAAGGTTTGCAATTGTCACCACAAGTGTGGTATCATTGGGGGAGGCGTGTACAGGGGGTGGTAATAGGTGTGTTTTTATTAATTAAGGGCGTTGCTGCTACAGCAGCCACATCATCTTCCGTGGGGAATCCAATATCAAAATAGCCTTTGTAAGGGCGGAAGTTGATAAAAAGCTGCTGGTGCAAAGGTGGAAGTTGCCAGCTTAATAATCGATTTAGCATATTTTTGGAAGAGATGCCCATATATATGACAGTGAGGTAAAAGCGAGTATTGGATCAGGGTAGGGATAGGGGTGGGGCAGGTTGGGTGGACTGGCTCTAGGTGCAGTACTAAGTCCCTTGGATGGATATTCTGGCTAGTTGCATTTTCAGGCAGGATGAACCATCTGCGAATGTTTGCCTGCTGGGCGATAAATGCTATCAGGTGGAGCACTACTTTGACACTGGAGAAGCAGGTTGTTGATATGATGACATAAAATGGGAAATTGATATGTCAGGCGATGACGATTAATCAACTTGTTTTATCAAAATCGCTTGAGAGTGATGTTGAGAGAAAAAAGTTTTAGTTATCAGTAATTATATCGCCCTTTATTTGCCTGCTTATTGTCAGGGATTATCCCCAAAAAGTACTCACTAATCTGGTAGATTGCAATCTGAACAATTAGTAAGTATTTGCTGTAATATTTAACTGAACTATAGCTATTATTTAAGTTATATAGCCTTAACATACACTAGCGGGTATGGATCCCCTATTGTACCAGAAGAATAATTGTAATTTAAAAAGTTGTGTAATGTTAGCAAAAGCCCAACAGGGTGAGGTGCTTTTGATGACACACGTTAACATTGTCTGTTTTCCAGTGATCCCTATAGATATTATAAACTACTTTAAAACAGTTAGCGTCATTCACTCAGACCATCAATTGTTAAGGATCACCTTGAGGTCATACTCACAGGCACAACCACACCCCAGAAGGGAATATATTCAACTACAAATAGTGATTAAGCTAAATTTTTCCTCTGTTTAATAATATGAACCATATCCTATGATGTGAGGAACCCCCCAAGCAATGCTTTAATCCATACCTGGTGGCGCCTGAAGGCCAAAATGGTTGCTGCTGCACAAAGCGCTTCCATAGAAGGCACGTGGCAGAGGCATCAACTCTTCAGAAGGCAATCAACCTTCAAACACATCTAGAGAGGAATGCTCCTCAGATGTCCACAGTACCAACTAGATGAAGAAATGGGTTTTGCTGATCCTCACCTCCAATATTTTTAGCAAACAAGACCAGGAGCAGCTCGCTTTACGTGTGGGGAAAAGCTCAGGGAAGATGGTGAGAAGTCATATAGATACTTCATGCGCCAATTCAACACTTGTAAATCCTGGAATCAATGTGATTCGCTGATCATGCATGATGGCACTGTTATGCACACTCCAGAGACGCTGGCAGAAATTAACCACGACTAGTAGAAAATGATTATACCTGAAAGAGAGCGCTTAACTTTGAGATATTGAGAAATTCCTTGGGAGGGTGGATCTACCCTCACCATGGTTATGTCAGCCCTCACGGCACTGGTAACAAAGGAATAACTCAACGTGGGTATCAGGAGTCTCCTCATTGGATTATCCCAGTACCGGACAAAATCACATATGAGATGATCATGGCATTCCCAGACCTGCAAATTCATATCCTCTTGACAGCCCTCAATAATTGACTGGATGAAACCAGGCTATTGTCAGGGGGAGAAGCCCTGCTCATCCTCTTCCACAAAAAAAGGTGACCCTCAGTCACTGGACAAAAGGAGCCCAATCTCGCTGATCAATTCTGACAAAAAAACCTGCTGTTAAATCCCCTGAAACGTCATCTGTGTTCTATCGGGAGGGAAATTGTCTCTACAAACCATCATACGTTTGTTCCAGAAGCAGCATATGGGACAACACCAACATGGTCAACAATGTCACTCAGTCAAAACTCTAGTGGGGCGTTAGTATTCCTAGACCAGAAAAAAGCATATGAGAGAGTAGACTGGTCATACTTGCATTGCTACTTGGAAATAGTGCACCTGCCGCGCAAGTTCATATACTGGCCATGAAACAAAATAAAATAAAAAATATGTCAATCCTTGGCTCGGATTTAAATCAGCTCAAATTTCGCCTCAATGTGTGTGTGAGGCAAGGGGACACTTTGAGTCCCCTTCTGTATAACCTAACCTTTGATCCATATGGTGGGCAGTGGAAGCGGATCTGGAAGGAATCAGTATGCATGGTCCACTAACGCTGAAGGCTTTGGCCTAGAAGGACAATGAAGTGATTGGTATCACAAGCATGGAATACTCAGAGAAACATTAGTTAATCATTTACCATTATGAAGAAGCTAGCAATGTGAATTTGAATAAAACAAAAACGAAAATCTTACCTGTTGGTGGCACATCAATCGCTTAACCAACCATAAGAGGTAAATCTCAAACTGGGGACCACCACCAGCCACTTCCATGATCCCTCCTACCAACTCCACTCAGCTGAAAATGGCAATTAGGGTAGTCGAAAACCAGGCTCTATAAACCTGGCACTGTGGCAACCCAAGGAAAAATAAAGTTATGTCAAAACAACACATCCAAAGACAGATAGATTACAAATTAACAAAAAAGCTTCACATAAGTGACAAGATCAAAATAACCTAGTCTGCAACAAATTAAAAGCTAGACAGCACCTTCAACCATGAAAACATTGAGTCACAAAAGATGACTCTCAACGCAGAAATTTGCTTCAATTTTCAAGCAATTAATGCAATGTAATTGCTGGACTCACAATTTACATTTAGATGATCTAAAGAATAATGCAACAACTAGATCGTATATATTAGATAATTAAAATAATATAAAATCAAATATTGATGACTCAGAATTTAATTTAAGCTTACAGAAATATAATAACCAATATTGAGAACTAAAAAACTAACTTATTGTCAGGCACTTTTTTCTCTCGTTGAAAACACGTTTTGCAACAAATTCAATTCAAGTCTAGGTAAAGTTTGATAATCTCACCAAGGAGATTAGTTTGCACCCAATGTTGGGGAGCAGTTGGGTGAGTAAAGTTAAGGGCACAGGTGTTGGCGATACATCAATCAAATTTCATAAACGCCCCAGCAAATCTGGTGGTATAGATAAATTTAATAATAAAAAACTGGCGGTTACCATTTCCCCAGAAGTTTTGGCCTGGCAAGCGTGCTGCAACCACTTCATTAATACGCCGCAAACCCAGCCACTATCTTTGGTGGAACATGGGGTGCATGTTTTCCTGGATATTCCGCAAATGGCGCTTTGGGAAATGTTCTGTGGAGATGTCCACACACATTTCCCAAACGCGGTGTACATCACACCCCACTCCATGCCACACAGTTGGCTGGATATTGACTTCAAAATAAAGGAAGCAGCGGACAAAGCCACAAAGGTGCACGTAGTAGTAGACTTCCTGGATGGTCAGTGGGTAGTCAAAACGAAGCACACCTGATGGACTAAGTTGAACCAAAATTTTTTGACCTTTGACTTCCTACCCACAACAGTCAAGCGCACCATGCTCAAGCACCACCTGAAGCCTGGGCTTGCCATATATGGAGAAATACAATTCTTCAAAATGCAGCGTTTTATGCTGATGGGAAACCTGTGCACAGGTAAAGCGATTGCTGTTCTCAACCCGTCCATGGGGATAGCTGAGGATTTGACCCAAATTCCTCACACCACTTTCATCATAATCAATGTGAAGAACACCCATCCTTTCCAGGTCACCGTGGATAGTGCGCCTCCCATCTGCATGTTCTGTCTAACTTTTGGCCTCAAGGCCCACACCTGCACTGTCAAGGATGGCGTTAATTATCAAGAAATTCTCTCAGATGCAATGGGTGGTGCAGACGCCCATTATGAACTGGCACTAGACAACGGCGAATCCTTTCTCATGGGGAGCGCAAGGCTGTTACATTCTTGTAAAACCAGTGTCCCCACAAGAGCAGAAGAAGGCCAATCAGTCCGCAAGGCGGCAGCCAAGTGGTGGCCATGACTGAGTCTGCCATCCCGCCAGCCCAACTCCAGGAGGACATTGAGACTCTTGCAGCGGAAACAGCTCGTGAATCTCTCAACCAATCAGATTTGGACTCCCAAGCCAATTGGGCCACCCAAGCTTAAATCCCAATGGACGAATTGGTTTACCCAATCAATGCACCCAAGCATCAATTGGGACTGAGTCGCTCACTGGCAATCCTGCCAAAATTCCACCTCCAAGCGATGGTGCACTGCAAATTCATGCACTGCAAATAGCTCAGCCCACAGTGTGGAAAATGTGAAGGCAAAAGCCAATGTGAACCCCACTGCTAAAGCTAACCATTCTGAATTATACACTGTAGCATCAAATACCCATGGTTCCAAGCAGCGCTGTGATGAAAAAGAGAAGGCTAAAGGGCTCAGGTGCCCTTCCCCTCACACCTAAGGTGCAATGGGTGGAGCCTTTACTTTAGGGACGTTGAAAATCTCTGTACTCAAGGCCTCACTGTCCAATGCTAGAAAACTGAGTTATCTACAAAATAGTTTACCCGTGGGCATCCTGGCAATTCAGGAAACCCTTTGCCCACGTGATACTGAGGAATCATGGAAAACCATGCTCCTCCCTTCCCTCTCCTTTTGGTCTGAGCACTGTGGGGTGCTAGTGCAAGTGAACTGTAGTTTTAAATTTATTTCCTCAAATTCTTACCTAAATGGCTGAATCCTTGTTGTCACCTTTTCATGGGATGACGAAGTGCCTGCTGTCACTAACATTTACACCCCAACCTGTGCACGAGATTGTCAGGAATGTTTCTTGACAGTCAATTTCCTTCTGCTACCCACCAACCCATACATTGTTGGAGACATGAACTGCTGGATGAACCCATCCACAGACCGCTGGCCCTTGTCAATTATGCCCCCCAGGGAATGTTGAACTTCATGTTCTCAAGGCCGCCCTAGGGTTGTTCAATACCTTACCACGCCACACTATGCTAATCACCAACATGTTGTGTTCCCACGAACGCAACGGCCAGTTAAGGTCCATAACCCGCATTGACCTTATCCTCTTGAGGCTCATATTTCATAACCAAATTTTCCACTTCACCACAACCAAAATCGATTTTCTGACCACAGGATAGTATCAATCTCCTTCCACTTATTTAACCCAGCAGCCCAGGCGCCATATTGGTGAAAACTTTGCCCTGCTTAAATTGCATTACTAAGATTTTCCTTGCGGGTAGAATCTGTGACCTCAGCTCCATAGTTTGTCATGCTGTTATGTGCAGATCCTATTCTACTTGGTCAACCTTCAAGGTGAGCGCAATCCGCCAGGCTCGTCACCTCTCCTCTCGCTGCTCACAGGCTGCCTCAGTGATCATTTTGCACACACTGGCATAGTTGGACCACCTGGAGTCCAACGTCCCCGCTGCAGGCTACAGCCTGGCTTGGGGTCACAAGTGGGTGGAAGTGGCAGCCCGCCTCAACGCACTGGTGAGACAACACAAGCATCAGGTTTGTGTTCAGTATAAAGTTAAACATATTACAGCGGGCGACATTTACTGTTCTTACTTTTTTGAAAATTCTTTGCACCACGCCAGAGTTTGGCCTGCACACAGGTGCAAAGGACAGACTACTCCATTGTGGTATGCCAGCCAAAGTGGCGATTAAAATACAAAACTATTACTCTGAACTGTATCGATCTGATCCAATTCTGCCAGCTGAAATGGCAAATTTTCTCAAAAGTGCACACTTCCGCACCATTTCCCAATTCCCAGAGGTGATGAATTTGATTACTTGGGACGAAATCTGGTACACTGTTCGTGGTGCACCATATAGGAAATGCCCAGGTCCAGACGGCATCCCTTATGAGTTCTATAAGAATTATTTCAAAGATTTATCCTCCTTGCTGCTTGCCTCTCTTAACCAATGCCTTCTGGAAACGCGCCTCCTGCCTGGAGGGCAAGAGGGCTTCACAATTACATTATACAAAAAAAGGAAATAAGCTGGACTCGGCCAACTGGCGCCCCATTTCTCTCACTAACACAGACACAAAAATTTATACTAGAATCATGGCTAATCGTCTAGGGGTTTCTACCTCAGCTCTCATCTCCCCTGAACAATTCGGTTTCATACCCAAAAAGTCAATTTGTGACAATATACACATTGTAGCCAGCGTCTGTCAATCCACGGCTTCTGGAGCACTTGTATTTTTATACTAGAAGTAGGCATATGATAGAGTCAACTGGGAATACCTCAGAGCCTTCCTCCACAAGTTCCACCCCCCCTCGCTTTATCAATTAGGTGATGTTGCTAACGGAATCCGCGACAATGGCTGTGGGTGGCCCTGGCTTCCTCACGGATGTAGTCTGCCCTCACAGGGGACTGCGCCAAGGGGACCCTCTTATCCCAACCTTGTATAACTTCAGCCTTGACCCACATCTTCAAGATGTAGATGCCCGCTTACTGTGGTCCACGTGCAAGGTTAAGCTTCTGTCAAATGTTGGCGTTTGGTGATGAATGTGTGGTTGGGGTGTCTAACAATCATGATGCACGCGCGCTTGAAGATATTATCCAGGTTTACTCCAGGGTAAGCAATGCAGCACTCAACGGCTCCAAAACCGAAATTGTTATCCTTGGTTAGTATCAAGCCCGCAAAACCCCACCGCCCTGTTTCCTACCCGCCTCATCAGCTAGTGCACGAGTTAACTTGCCCTGCGCACCCCACACCGTCCCGCTTGTGCTTCCCTTTGTGCCAAGCCCCACCGTTGGCCCTGTCCGCCATTTGGGGGTGTGGGTGGAGGCAGGAGGGTACGCCTCATCGGTGATGGAAAACCATATCCTAGACAACGTAAAAAAACGCATAGCTTTTATCAGAGCCCGTCAGATCTCCCTTACAGGCAGGGTAGTTCTAGCCAACTCTATGCTCCTCTCTAAAGTTTGGTTTGGGTCCCACGCCATCGCTTTTCCCCCGTTTTACTTCAAGTCATTATACGCCCTTCTGAAAGGATGGCTTTGGTTGGGCCGCCCACCGCCAGTGCACCTAGATATCATGTTTAGCCATCGCCATTGTGGTGGTATGGGTATGCTCAACTTTGAGACCATGCTGCCAAAAATTCTTGGCACCTGAATCGCGGCTGTTACTAATCTTACAATCTCAGCCCAGCACTGGTCCCTCACAGCCCGCTCCAACTTCTCCTGCACCTTGGGCCTCACCAATCCTTCCCACCCCACTCTCTGTTGAAGTAACTTGCCTTACATCCCTCTGCAGCGGGACTACAAGGGACGTCGCCCCACTTCAAAAGGATCCTCCTCTCCATGCGGAGCGCTGAGTGGAGAATTCACATCTTTGGGCACACCGCCCAGGGGGCGTCCATCTCCTTGTTCACCCAGGAAGTACAAGGACTTCCTATATTGAACGGAGTGATACCCATGCGACCCCCTACCATGGCCAGGGTGAACTACCTGGACATGATGGACATTTTCTACCCCCTTGATACCCAAAAGCCATTTTGAAGTATGCCCACCACCCTCTTCTGCAGCCGCATATTTTTCCCATGTGTGGCACTGCATGAGATGGGTATACCATACTGATGAACGCTCTAACGCATTGCACTCATCCTGTGTTGTGTGTGGACAGTAAAGAATGCTAGTCTACCACCTGGAAAAGTGCCCTCCATCTAAAGCGATATGGCGTGAGGTACAACGTCTTCTTCGCCAGGATCAGGCACAGCCCTTTAGCCTGTCTAAGGACATGTTTACTCTATCCATAGCTTCCCATATTCCGCCCTCCCTCCGTGCCTTGGTAGTTGCAATTGCTATGTGAACCATCCACACGATTGTCTGTGATGCCATCTCAGGCTCCACCCCACCCTCCAAGAAGCTGTTTGCCGGTTCCAGTCGCACCTAGTGGACCACTTTCAAGTGTGGATGCTTGGGTACCTCCACCACATCACCGCCAGTTGGTCTCATCCTGGTTCCCAGTTTGGTTCATTATTTTGGACCCCTTCCTACATACGTGCTCAATAGAGGCGCAAGCCCCTGCACACATGACCCCCACCTTCTCTTGACATTCCCGATGGCAACAGGAGATAGCCTTTGCTTCTCTGGGGTGCTCTCCTCTCGCTGAAGTTTCAGTTTTTTAGTGTTTTTTTTGGAAGTGTCTGTCCCCTGGTCAGCCTTCACCAACTTAAAATTTAAAACTAAAATTTAAAAAATTAACTTATTTAATTTATCAAATGGAAAAAGTAGCATCGTCAGAAATCAAAAATTTGGTTACCTAACTGCCTAAAATTTTGCAGCATCTAAAGCCTGCCCCAGCTATCCACCAAGATATATAAGACCAAAAAATCCTAACAAGATCTGAGATCCCTTTATAAGATTGCCTTTAAGTGACCCAGTGCAGCCCCAGGGCATCACCCTGAACCCAACAGGCCATAATTGTCAGGCATCAAGAATGGGCTTATCAGAAAATGCATCTCCTGCATCGCTGCCATCCGAGGGAGGAACACTGGACTTATGGGAAGAGTGTGGTTGCAAAAAGCTCTTATTCCTGATCTTCTGGTTCCCAGATGCCTTCTGCCCCTTCTCAGAAGATTTCTATGAATGCATCAGGGCCTTGCTGCATTCATGGTTGTGGGAATTCAGAAGATCACTGATCAGAAATGGCCACTTCACGACCCAAGAGTGGAAGGAGGTTTAGCCCTCACTATCCCAAGTCGAGTAATTAGATATAATATTCAGTAAGTGGATAGTAAGGGTGATAAGCCTAACCCCCACCACAAACCACTGGTCCCACGCTGCAAGAATCAACCTGCCCAGGGATCTCAGGCTTTCTAATTTCACAGCAAAGAAAACTTCTATCATACTTGTCAGCTGACCCAAGGGCCCATGTCCCAGCCAATTGTCAAGCTTCTCAGCACAATCCTGAAGGTCATCCATTGAGATGAGTGTCTTATACCGCGCAACATCATGATGGTCCAATAAAAATGAGGGTTTGCAATGCACAACTAATCCCAGGAATGAAGGGGCACTCAGGTCTCAGTGGAGGGATACCCCCACCAAGGATTCAAACCCTAGCCTGAGCTGACCTAATGGACCAAAACGATCAGCCATATGGCAAAGATTTCAGAAAAAATGGAACTTTGTGATACATGACCTACTTCACCCTAAAACCAGAGCACACGTCTGAAGATGATTACATGGGACCTACCAAACACCCTAGAGGTCCAATTTCAACAATGAGCCCTGCAAATTGTGCAGCGCATCTGGAGCTCTGGTGCACAGGCTGAAGGAGTGCCCAGCGGCTCTACTAGTATGGAAACTGGCGTTGCCACTGATAGCACCAGCTGTGAACCCTCTGAACTTTGCCTGATTGTACTTCCTTGTGGTTTAATAGTAACACTCTCATTCCAGAATTGCTTTATGCGGTTTTTTAATTTGTCCTTATCCAGCATCCATACTATATATCTTTAGGTAATACAAGATGGGGGTGGAAGGTGAGTCAGTAAGGGCGTACAGCTACCAACCTGAAGGTTGTGGGCTCAATTCCCACCCTTCGCACATTGATTGGAGTGCAGCCAAAGGAAGCTATTGGCGGTTAGTAGGTTTAATAACACGAAAACCTTACCCATGACGTAACCAGAAAAATTTGAGTCCCAATCCGGAGGTGGAAAACTTTCTTTGATGGAGTTGACCCTGTTCAGGTTTTATGTCATTTCATTCTTTCTTTCGGTAATGCCTGTCCCCTGGTCAGCTTGCCTCGTTTAAATAGAATAGGTAATACAAGACTTCGCCCCAAACCCAACCAAAATAAAAAATCAGTTTGAAAATATTATTAAGTCATTCAACATATAGCTGTTCAGCAATGCAATTCCGTGGTGACTTCAGATGATAGTACAGGACTGGCTTTCGCTCCTCTCCCTATCTGTTGACATGAACAGAAAGTATTCCTTTATATCAACGAAGATGTGCATAACATTACGTGAAAACCCCACCCAACACTGCCAAGTTAATGGGAACAACTGCCATGACGTTCCCCAAGTACTTGGGTTTAGATCGCGGTTCCCTTCTTATATTTTTATCACCTCTCTTCAGTAAAGCGTGCTTGTCCCAAGGTCTGCCCACCTTAGATAAAATCATTATTATTCTCTTTCTCCTTAGCATCACTTTCAGAGAGTTAAGGATGATGCAAATCTAATTTGAGCATTTTATTATTTAAACCAAAAGGGTAATATTACAACAATAATCAGAAATCCTGGCGAATATTGCAAAGGGTGATGATTCAACCAATATTCCATTCCCCAAGGGCATCAAATGCTCCCAGAAAGAGCTCCTAGCAAACCATGAGAAGCAGATTAAACGCCAAATGCAAGTCCCTACTGAAGGGTAATTAAAATTTCTACACCAACATATGCTTTATAATATTATTTTCCACTCGCTCCTCACATTTCCCAACAAGCAAGGGGTCAAAGTGAACTTTTGGGGTCAAACACTCGATGATCATATTTGGCTATAACTGAAAAAAGAAACATTTATTCTAAATTTATTGTGAGGAAGGCTGACCATGGGACAGACACTTTCGAATTTGACCTGAAAGAGACAAAACTTAGTAACAGGGAAGGCACCCCAGAGAAGCGATGCTATCTCTTGTTGCCAGCGGGAACGCTACTTATGAGGAGGGGGAGGGAACGTGTGAAGAGGCCGTAGCCACAATTTAAAACGTGTGGAGGTAAGGGTTTGATTTGATGAACCAAACTGGGAACCAGTAAGAGACCAGCTGTCAGTGACACAGTGGGAGGTATCCAAACATCCACGCCTGAAAGTGGTCCCCCCAAATGAGACCAGAATCTGTGGACAGCTTCTGGGAGTGTGGGGGTGGAGCCTGTGATGGCATCCAAGACAATCGTGTGGATAGTCCACATGGCGATTGCAATCACCAGAGCATGGAGGGAGGGTGGAAGGGGGGAGTCCATTGATAAAGCAAACATATCTCTTGACAGACTGAAGGGATGTGTTTGATCCTGGCCCAGAAGACGTTGAACTTCGCGCCATATCACTTTAGAGGTAGGACACTTCTCCAGGTGGTGGAACAGCGTTCCATACTGGCCATACACGACGCAGGATGAGTGTAAAGCGTTAGAGCGCTCAGCTGTATGGTACACCCACCTCAGGCAGCGCCACACGTGGGAACGGATTTGAGGCTGCAACAGAGGATGGTGTGCGTATTTCCAGATAGTTTTTTTGGGTCTTAATGGAGTATGGGATGTCCATCATGTCCAGTTAGTCCACCCTGGATAGGACATGGGGCCGTGTGGGGATCACGCCATCTTGGATGGGTAGCCCCTGTACCTCTTGTGTGAACTGAGGAGAGGGGCGGCCTCTCTGGGCTGTGTGTCCGCTAAAACGAATTCTCCACTCACCGCTCCACATGGAGAGGAGGATTCGTTTGTAGTGGGTTTTAGTCCCGTGAGGACCTGTGGCAGATGGGTGTGAAGCCAGGTATTTTATCAGGGAGTGAGGGTTTGATGGATTGTTGAGGCCCAAGGCGCGGGAGAAGTTGGAGTGGGCCGCGCGAGATCAGTGTTGGGAGGGGAGCATAGGGGCGGTGACAGCCACAATCCAGGTGAACAGGATCTTGGCAGCATGGGCTTTGAAGTCAAGCAGGCCCATGCCACCATGATGATGAGGGCCAAACATGACCTCTAGCCATATTGGTGGTGGGCGGCTGACCAAAGCCATCTTTACAGCAGAACATACAAGGATTTGAAAAAGCTTGGGGAGAAGGGGATGGCGTGGGCTCCAAACCAGACTTTGGAGAGGAGCATAAAGTTGGCTAAAACAACCCTGCCAGTAAGGGAAGTAGGGTGGGCACTGAGGGGGGCGATGGGCTTTGTCACGTTGTCTAGAATATGACTCTCCATTACTGCTGATGCATACCCGCCTGCCTCCACCCACACGCCCAGATGGCAGACCGGCCCTATGATAGGGCGTGGTACGAAGGGGAGCACCAGAGGGGTGGTGTGGGGTGAGCCGGGAGGGCGAGCATGTGTGCGAGCAGATGGGCCGGGCTGGGCACTGGTCATTGGGGCCCAGCATGCTTGATACTGACCAAGGAGGATGATTTCAGTTTTGGAAGCATTCAGTGCATCATTACTTACCTGAGAATATTCCTGGATGAGAGCTTCAAGTGCGCGTGCATCTTTATTATTAGACACCCCAACCACACAGTCATCTGCAAACGCCATAATCTTGACTGGGGCTTGGCCTGGCACATGGACCCCAGTGATTTGGGCATTCACGTTTCGAAAAGTGGGTCAAGGCTGAAGTTACATAAGAGTGGGCTAAGGGGGTATCTTGTCGCAAGCCCCTTTGAGGGTGGACTACTTCCGTTAGGAAGCCAGTGCCACGTACTGCCATTGTCGCAGATTCTATGAGCAGCATCACCCAGTTGATGAAGCATAGGGGTAAGCGGAATTGATGGAGGCAGGCCCTGAGGTATTCCCAGTTTACTCTATCATAGGCCTTCTGTTGGTCCAAGAATATAAGTGCCCCAGAGGCTGTGGACTGGCATGCGTTAGCTACAGAGTGTACGTTGTCCCAAATCGACTTTTGGGTATGAAACTTAATTGTTCTGAGGAGATGGTGGCAGATGCTACAATCCCTAGACGGTTAGCCATGGTTTTTGTTAAAATTTTTGTATCCATGTTAGTTAAAAAAATGGGGCGCCAGTTGGCTAAGTCTAGCTTGTCCCCTTTCTTGAAGAGTGTGATGGTGAAGGCCTCTTGTCCTCCTGGTAGGAGGCGCGTTTTCAGAAGGCTCTGGTTAAGTGAGGCAAGCAGTAGTGGGGATATATATTTGAAGTACTTTTTATAGAATTCATATGGAATGCCATCTGGGCCTGGGCATTTCCGGTTTGGTGCACCATGGATGGCTGTCCATAATTCGTTCAGAGTAATCAAATTCATTATTTCTGGGTATCGGGAAATGGTGCAGATGTGGGTTTGGTCGAGAAATTCCGCCACTTTGGACAGCTGAATTGGGTCAGATTAATATAACTTGGAGTAATACTTTTGTGTTTTGATTGCCACTTTGGCTGGCATATACACAATGGAATCATCCGATCTTTGCACCTGTGTGCAGGCCACGCTCTGGCGTGGTGCAAAATATTTTTTAGAAAAATTTGCGGTGCACTTTTTGCCCTCTGACATGCGTTTGGTCCTGTACTGAACACAAACCTAATGTTTGTGTTGCCTTTCGAGTGCGTTGAGATGGGTGGCTGCCTCCACCCACTTCCAGCCCAATGCAGGACTGTATCCTGTGGCTGGGATGTTGGACCCCAGGTGTGCCAACTCTGCCAGAGCATGTGAGATGACAGCCGATGTGGCTCATGAGCATTGGGAGTAGAGGTGGCGAGAGTGGCGGATGGTATCATCTTTGAAGGCTGCCCATGTGGAGATGGGGTCCGCACAAAAAGGTTTAACAAACTCTTTTGCCAAAGTTGCTGATTCCACCCAAGTGGAAAATCCTGGCGACGCAAGTTCAGGAGGGCGGAGTTTGCACCAATGTGGAGCCTTAGCCACTGTGACAGGTAGGTTATTGAGACCAGCTGGTGGTTGGAGAATTCAATTTTCATTGTTGGAAGTGGGAAATGTGAGGTTCAATTTCGCTGGCGTAAGGATAAGGTCTATGTGGGTCATGGACCTTAATTGGTCGTTGTGGACGTGGGGCCGCGTCATGTTTTCAAGCAGCGGGGCTCGCTGTGGCAGCGCATCCATTAACCCAAGGGTGGCTTTTAGAATGCATAGTTCTACGTGACCCTGTGGGGCGTGGGGTGAGGGCGGCCACCGGTCTGTTGGTGTGTTTAGCCAACAGTTCAAGTTGCCAACTACAAAAGGGTCTGGGGGTAACAGGAGGGATTTGACCAATGAGAAAAATTCCTGACATTATCATGCACAGGTTGGGGCATAGATGCTGATGATAGCATGTGCCACGTTGGCCCATGAGAAAGTGAAAATGAGGACTTAGCCATTGAGGAAGGATTCCAATGATAAAAATTTGAAAAAATTGTTTTTCTGAACTAGCACCCCACAGTGCTCTGACCAAAAGGATAGGGATGGGAGGAGCATGGTTTTCCAAGCATCCTCAAAACCTCATGGACAGTGGGACTCCTGGATGGATAGATATCCACGGGTAAATTTTTTTATATAAAACTCAGTTTCCTAGCCCGGGACAGCGAGGCCTTGAGTCCAGCAATATTCAACGTCCCTAAAGTGAAGGTTTCCCCCCATTGCACCTTAGGTGTGAGGGGGTGGGCACCTGGGCCCACTAGCCTCCTCTAGATCCCCACGGGCCTTCATGGAAGCGTGGGTGTTTACAGCAACGCTATTGGTAGTTTTGTTGATTTTAGCAGAAAGGTTCGCGTTGGCTTTTACCTTCACTTTTTGTTTCCTTGACGTCAAACAAATTTTTTGCAGTGCGGATGAGTTCAGTCCACCATCAATCAGGTCAAAAAAAATTTTCAGGTAGGTGTGACCCAAGGTCAGTTTTGACTGGAGCTTGGGTGCAAAGATCGGGTGAAATTGAGTCACCCATTGGATCCTCAGATTAAGTGGCCCAATCGGCATGGACTTCCCAATCTGATTGGTTGATGGATTCCTGAGTTGCTTCCTCCACGAAAGTTTTGATGTCCTCCTGGCGTTGGGAGTGTGGGATAGTGGTGGTGACTTTGGCCTCTTCCTTGGCCGTGGCCCTGCGGGCCTGCTTGGCCCTCTTCTGCTCTTGTGGGGAAATAGGTTTTACCAGTAGGTAGCAGCCTTGTGCTCCCCACGGGAAAGTCTCTTTGGTGCTTGCGGTTGGTTTGTAGTGCGCCTCTCCACTGGCCATGGCTGCCAAGGGGTGCTCTTGGAATGTGATGCCCTCCTTGGTGGGGCATGCATGTGCCTTATGGCTGAACTCGTCACTGTGGGTGCAGATGGGGGGCGCGCTGTCCACGGTTACCCAGAAAGGGTGGGTGGTATGCCCTAAAATATTGATATATGTGGAGTATGGAATCTGGATTAGGTCCTTTGCGATCTCCTCAGTTGGGGTCAGAACTGCGATGGCTTTGCTGGTGCACAGGCGTGGCATCAGCGTAAAGTGTTGTATCTCGAAAGATTGTATTTTGCCATAAACGGTGAAACTATCTTTCAGGTGCTGCTCCAAAATGGCACGTTTTACTTAGTAGGCTAAAAGTCAAATGTGAGGAAAACTTGGTTGGATTTTGTCCATCTGGTGCGTTTGGTTTTGATGACCCATTTCCCTTCAGGGAGGTCAATCACTACAAGCACTGCAGCAGCTTCATCTACTGCCTCCTTGTTTTTTAAACTGAGGTCCAGCCAACCGCATGACATGGAGTGAGGTGCAACATACACCGCAGTCAGGAAAAAAGTGTGCACATCCCCACAAAAGTTCCCATAAAGCTGTTTGTTGGATGTCCAGAAACACCTGGACTCCATATTTCACCAACAAGAGTGGTTGGTAGTGCAGCGTGTTGATGTACTAGTTGCATCGCACTTGCCAAGCAAAGATATCTGGGGAAATAGTGACCGCCAGTTTTTTTATATTTTTTTCTATTCCGCCGGTTTCTCTGGGGTGTTTTTGAACATTTGAGGCCGTGGGCCTACCACCTGCTCCTCTTACTTACTTGCCCAACTGCTCCCTGACATGGGCTCAGGCTAATCTCCTCTGTGAGATTATCAAACTAGAATCAGACTTGAATTGAATAAGTTGCAAAAGTGATTGCAACGAGAGAGAAAAATTTAATAAACGTTTATTCTGAAACTTATTTATTTAAAATAAAAATTTTGTTGAAGATTCATTAACATTAGCTTTCCACGGCGGAGCAGGTGGACGCTGCAGCCAAGGTCATTATCAAAATGGCCATATAAGATGTGAATCACCACATCAAGATACACCATAACTACTGAAACAAGGAAAACGAATTTTTCATTTCATTTGAAGATCTTCCAACTGATCTCCCCCAGGACTAAGTCAAAGCAAAATTGATTAAAGGACTAGATGTTTATGGCAGAGTGAAGTAGTTTGAATTTCAACGATTGCACTCATGCCTGAACTCTGTGGTTGGAAGGCTATTGCAGTTATTGACCCCAAAACCAAGTTAGAAGCTAACCCAAACTTGATCCTATTCGTCATGCAATTTTTTTCTAGAGGGACAAGCATTAGACCCTGAAGAATGACTCCTGAGAAGGCACCATCAATCTGTCGGCACTTCTAGGAGCTTGGTCATTGAGCCCATGCATTCCCTGCTGCATGTAAGCAACAAGAGGAGGAGGACCCTGAGAAGATTGACGAAGCTGATGAAAACTTTGGGAAACTCCATGTGGTGATAACCCCATTCAACTGGGGGAAAATTTTGAATACCAAACCATTGAACTGGTTAACACTAGGCAGCGCAAATTAGAGGCATAGGCAAAGAAGCGAGCAGAGGACACAGAAAGAGCTGAGGAAGATAAAAAGGCTAATTAGATCCCGATTATAAACAAAAAAAAGCTGGAGATGCAAGTCGCTTGAGATCCTGAGGGAGGTTCCCAAGAAGTCAAAGGAAGGGAAAGCAGCCCTCAGGCTCAGGAGACAATGCAAAGGCAGATTATTCACACAAGAGCCCTAAATGAAACTGTGCTAGTTTAGGCCAGCTTCTTTAACTCCCAGCCATTTGCCTACAGCTTTGACAAAAAATTTATAAAATAAGGATACAAAAATTTTCATGATGGATCTACCACTGATAGAGAGATCATAGTTTCAGTTTGGATCATCCTGGTGGCTAAGAAGCCCCGACCAGAAACTTAAATCTCAGATTGCTTGAATAGCTCTAGATTGGGTCAAATGGCCCAGAGCTATCTAATTAAGGTGGATCAGAATATAGGCAACCCAATCACACTACAGATGATCAATTAATGCATGACTGAAGGCCGTCACGTCCTAAGCCAAGGAAATTTAGCACCTGCATAAACCCCCTGGCGGAAATCCTTGTGATCCAAGAGAGTCATTTCCATAGGGGGTGGAAGACAAGTGGACCCGGATGCTCCTCTCGATCTTCTCACCTTGGTCCAGCCTCTGCAAGTTCATGATCAGATGAGACACGGGCATCACCATCATGTCATCAATTGATTACTTAGGAGGGTGAATTCAGTTTATCATCATCTTTCTGGCAAGACAACCAGTACTCCCTAGTCATATTTATACACCCACCATCCTAAGCAAACGCGTCAATTTATTCAATAATATGGACAGACTACACTACCTGAGGATAACATTCTGCTAAGTCACATGAACTGTTGGCTCACGAGGGCCACAGACAGAAGTCCCCAATTATTGGATAACCTTAAGGACACCATTTTATTATCATCAATCATGGCTGCTATGGAAGTCGTTGATGCATGCCCAAAGGGCATGCCAACCATTGAGATCATGATTAGGCCACATGTCAGAGAGGGAAAACTGCTTTAATGACGCACATTGACCCTGTCTGCATCTGAAACCTTAAAAATTTTTTAATACTTTGAAACAGTTAGTCTCACTCATTAAGACCACCAGTTGGTAAGGAACACCTTGAGGTCGGAGATGCAGGCACAATCACGCCCCATAAGGGAATTGATTTATCCACAAATGCTGAAAAGCGCTAACTTTGCTCACTTATTAGAGATTTGAACCATGTCCCATGACACAAGGGACTCTCTCAGCAAGGATCTAATCCAGACCTAGGGCGCCTGAAGGATGAAATGTTTGCTGCTGAAAAACGTGCTTCCGCCAGGAGGCACGTGCCAGAGGTATTGACTCTCCAGAAGGCAATCAACTGTCAAAAACATCTAGAGAAGAACGCCTTTACATAAAAACAATACCAACTGGACAAAGGAATAGGCTAAAATGACCCTTGAATTCCAAGGTTTCAGCAAACAAGCCCAGGAGCGGCTCACATTACAGGTGGGGGCAAAGCTCGTTGCAGAGGATGAGAAGTCATCATGATACTTGATGTGCCATTTCAACTTTCAGTAATCCTGGATTCGATGTGACTCACTGACTGTTCAGGACAGCTCAGTAGCTCATACTCCAGAGGCGCTAGTGGAAGTAACCTATGACTAATATATAAAACTATATTTGAGCAAGGAGAGTTACCTCAAGACATCAAAACATTCCTTGGGAGGGCGGACTTTAGCCAATTCTGGATATGACAGTCCTCACAGCACCAATAACGAAGAAATGACATAATGCGGCTATCAGTAGTCTCTCCTGGCAGGAGAACTCAGGATCTGATGGGATCCTGTAAAAAATGATCATGTCATTCCCAAACCTGAAAAGCCATATTACTCCTAGAAGCGCTCAATATATGCCTAGATGAAACCAGGCTGTTGCTTGGGGAAGAAGCCCTACTCAATTTCTCCTCAAAAAAGGAAACCCTCAA
The DNA here is from genome assembly GCA_022478985.1 of Massospora cicadina. Taxonomy (NCBI): domain Eukaryota; kingdom Fungi; phylum Entomophthoromycota; class Entomophthoromycetes; order Entomophthorales; family Entomophthoraceae; genus Massospora; species Massospora cicadina. The sequence continues at coordinate 202,230 of JAKSZP010011878.1, forward strand.
TCACTCGCCAACGGGAATCCAATCTCATTGATTAATTCCAACACAAATTTGCTGTCAAAAATCTTACCGTCATTTTAGGTTCTATTGGGAGGGGCATTGTCTCTTCAAACCAGAATTGTTCTGTCACCAAAAGGAGCTTCTGGGACATCATCAACATGGTCAACAACGTCACACAGTTAACTTCTAGAGATGCATTATTATACTTGAAACAACTAAAGGCTTACAACTGAGTAGACTGGTCATATCTGAAGTCCTGTATGAAACAAGTGCATTCGCCGCACTAGTATATTGACTGGGCCATATACAAACAACAACAACCAGCATGTCAGTTTTAGGTCCCAGAATATAATAATTTCAAATCTCGTCTCAATAAGGTGTGAGGCATGGGACTTTTTGTTTCCCATTCTGTACAACCTAGCCTTTGACCAAGTACTGCGGGAAGTATAACTGGAGTTGGAAGGTACCAGTTTGCATGGGCAACTGATGCTGAAGGCTTTGGCTTATGCGGATGACATGGTGATTGTAATTACAAGTATGGAGGACTTAGAGAAAATTAAATGATCATCCATCACTATGAAAAGCTAGTAACATGCAAGAAAAGAAAATGGAAATCCTACCTGTTTATAATACATCAAATATATCCAACTGGCCCATTAAAACAAACTAAATCTGAGGTTCACCACAAGGCTCCATCCACCCCCTCCCACCACCCCCACTCAACTGGAGATGGTAACTGGGGTTAGCGACACCTGGAATTAATATACCTGATACAGAGGCCATCTGAGGAAAAATGACATCATCTCAAAACAACACAGCTTAAACCCAATATACTGCAATATACAAAAAATGCATACAAATAAAGTTAAGAGGAAGAATAATCCCAGTTACAACAAATTAGAAGTTAGTTAATGCTATCAAAATGATGTTACTGAGTTACAAGTGATTCTTTTAAATGCAGAAATTTATTTTCTTGTCTCAAGCATTTAATAAAATCAATTGCAGGTCTCATGATTTACACAAAAGTGGTGGAATACATGACAAGTCAACTAGTTTACCCAAATATAAATAATTGAAATAATTAAAACCTTACCATTGATGAATCAAGATCTAATTTAGGTGACTATAAAAATCAAAACATTAATATTAGTGACTGAACCTTGATCTAAAAAATTATCTAACAACAAGGTTTGTGTCATTAGCAATAAAAAGAAAAAACGCTATATTGCATACAATTTGGCGGCATTTAAAGAACGTCTCAGTCACCCACTAAGATCTCTAAAAATTATGAAATCAGGCAGTATCTAGGTTCTGTTTGTGGTGGCACCATTGGGAGGCCCAGTGAACCACCTGGGCATCTCCTTGAACCCCAACGGGTTGAGCCTGCCAGTTATTAAGGATGGGTTTATTAGGATACTTGCATCTCAAATCACTGCCACTAGAAGAAGGCATACATGACTCATGGAAAGAGTTGCAAATGCAAACAGTTTCTTACTCACAATCCAATGGTTTCTGGCCACTGTCATTCCCTTCTCTTGTGAATTCCATGATGTGTCAAGGCCTTGCTGCAGTCATGGTTATGGGATGTCAAGAAAGCCCCAAACAGAGTAGGACCACTCCATGGCCCAGAGTTGGAGGGGGCCTATTCTCTCTGCCCACGTTGAGCAATTAAACAAAATCTTTGGTAAATGGATAATCATAGTGAAAAGCCCATCCTCTACAACAAACCACTTCCCACACCGTGAGAATCAATATGGCCATGGACCTCACACTCATTAACCCCACAACAATAACACCCTTCTATTGTACCTGGAAGCAAACCCAAATGCCCACGGCCCTTATCATGGTTAAATGACATGATATTGGGCACCAACCCTAAGGATAAGGCTGGTTGACAGGAGGCCCAGAAGGTGAAACATCAGGCCCTTCATGACCTCAAGCACACATTAGACCAACGCTGGGTACAAGCCAAATATGCCCAGGTTGGTACTAGTGAGGTGCATAATGCCCAACCCTTACATCGGCCAAGTTGTTAAAATGGATGGTTTATTCAACTAACAAGGATGGCTCAATTTGGTTGATTGAGTAACGGGGGTACAAAACCCATTCCATTTTTTAAAATTATGCTAGTGGGTAGGGTACAACCTCAATCAATTACTTGAGTGAAGTTAGTTTCAGTGTATTCTTCTAATTTGGATGGGAGTGTTTGCCTATTGGTGAATTGGTGCTTAGGACCGCTTTGGCAGACCCTGAATTGCCCCAACGTTATTTAAATTAAATATTTGTGACCAACATTCCCTGATGGTCGACTTCTCACAATAAACTTTTTCCATTTTCCCATTTTTTATTTTATGTTATATTGAACAATCCTGTGCATGGACCTCTTCAAAGAGGTCTCACGTTATGTTAGCCCTTCCATTCTGAATATGATTAGGTTATCCCCTCATGCATCATTAGGTATCCCAGGTTCCCTCCAATCTAAACGCTTACCCCTTTTCCCCGGTGCACCACGTCACTTTTGGGTGGGTATTATTATTAAAAATCGCACTTCTGTACTTAAGTTATTATTGCTCCCTCACCCTCTGCTGGGCTCTGGTACCTTTTGTACTAACATCTAGTTCCCTGGCGTTGGCCCTGTGCACCAAGCACTACCACGCTGGGAACAGGAGAGTTACAGACACTCTCCTTACATTAGATGACCAACTGCTTATTTTTATGTGCACAAACTTTTTCCGTGTAGACTTTTCTAAAGTGTGAACAGTTGGCGCTGGCATGGCCCTTGGATGCGGTCAGCCAAACCACCGTTTCCTTTTTTTTTCATGAAGTTTGGAGCATCTGGCGTTATTTTGGCTGCCTCCAACTGAAAAGTACCCACCCTTCATGCTCATACCTGGTGGATATGGACGCTTCTGGGTCCAAAAGCCGTAATTCCCTGACTTTCCACCAAAATTTATAAATTCAATTTTAACAAATAGGTTTTACTTCGGCAGCACATTCAGATGATGCCAGTGGAATTGGCGCAGATGGGCCTGGGGGTGTTGGTCTTGGGTAACGTTGGGGATTCCATTGCTGTTATGGAAATAGGGTCATTCACATCTAAAAACGCGTTTATATAATGATAAAATCTATATACACCTCTGAACCATATTTGCTCTTTCATGGCTCAGATATAAAACCTACTCATGTGTATCAAATCACCCCAGAAAATCCCCGTTTGACCTCTTCCATGATTCGCAGCACTCAGGAAGTTGAGAAGGAGCTGTGCTTACAATGCAACAACATTGTTTATGCCCCTGCTGAAGATATGATGGGATATGTGTCTTTAGTAGTAAGAGTGGCCCAATATTCCTCTCCATTTTTTATTCAAACAAATACCAGGGTGACATGTTAATGCCAGATGAAGAGTTTGGTGGTGATTTACTGGCGTTTTCTGCTTTAAATAATGACCATTCGGGTTATTTTCTATTGGCTGATACCCTTTTCTCCCCTTTAGGGAAATTCAGCACCACTGTTCCATTGGATACTGGCTCCTTTGAAAACTTTATAGACCAAATCCTAGCTGACTACCTTGAGCTGAATTACTTGCCAGGTGTTATGGTTAGGGGAGGGGCGTCCCAAGGGATTCCCACTCTGAAAATCATTGTAGCAGTGGACTATCAGGCTGGCAAGTACCACTTGTCCAAAAAACTTCCAAGCTATCAAAAACCTCTTGTACCCTATCATTTTGGGTGCGGAGTGGTGGCGGAGTTTGAAGTGAGAACCAACTTGAAATTGAATACCCTATCTCTAACATTAAAGAATGGTCACACCCTAGTTGTTTCTTTGTCTGAGGCTGACGTCCAGGCGAATTTCCCCGATGGCCCCACCTTCACACCCTTATCCTTTCCCCTAGGCTGAGGCCCACCGTGGAGGACCCTACCTTCTTGTTTGGGGGGTTTGGAATCTTCCTTTGATGCTTCATCAGCATACGCATTACCTGATCATCCCAAGTATGACTGTGAGTTCAAGCTCACTGTGGATTTGGTGCAGATATTTTCCCCCATTTACCCATTGACTGTCCTGGAGGAAGAGGCGTTAGAGGTGTGGGTAAAGGAGCAGTTAGGCAAAAGCTCGATTTTTCATCATACCTCCCCTGTATGCTCCCCACTTCTCTTTGTTGAGAAGGCTGATGGTACTTTATGCCCATGCGTAGACTATGGGAACCTCAACAATGTCACAATACCAGATCTATATCCCATCCATTTGGATTCTCAGATTGCGCGCTATGTGGAGAAGGCTAAGGTCTTTTCCAAGCTGGATTGCCTCAATGAGTTCAATCATATTCAGATTAAAAAGGGACAAGAGTGATTAATTGTATTCCGTACCAGAAAAGGGATTTTTCAGTTTCATGTCATGCCCTTTTGGCTTAAGAATGCCCCTGCTATCTTTCAAAGCTGCATTGATGCCGTTGAGGACTTGTTAGGGGTATGCGCGGTTGCCTATATGGATGATATTCTGGTGTTTTCCCCTGATCATGAGTCCCATGCAGTACATCTTTTGCAAGTGGTGGAGAGGTCAAGAGCAGCCTGCTTCACACTGGAAAAAAACAAGTGTGAATTTTTCAAGTCCCAGGTCACTTTTCTGGGCAACGTCATGTTTGACCAAGGACACATGATAACTCCAGACAAGGAGAAGGCTATTTGTGAGTGGCCACCCTCACTTCACTCAAGGAATTGAGGAGCTTTTTGGGGACGTGTACGCTCATCAAGAAGTTCACGCCCAATCTTTCTAAGGTGGAAGCGCCCTTATATAAGGCTAGCGGTGAAAAGGTGCTTCAGTGGTCCCCTTTTTTAAGATGCCTTCCAAGCAGTGAAGTGCACCCTGTTTTCCACGTCTGTTTTTCACCATGTCGACCCTTCAAAAGAGTTCATTGTGTCTACTGATGCCTCCAACTTTGCCATAGCGGCTGCCTTGTTACAAGTAGGCGAAGATGGGATAGAGCATCCAGTGGGTTATTTTTTAGGAAAATGTTTTTGCCTGAGTTGAACTACGCCTTTTATGAGAAAGGGTTACTAACAGTGGTGGAGGCGCTGACTTATTGGCGTCACCGCTTGCATGGCTCCTCCCAACCTTTCCGTGTACATACAGATCATCGTGCCTTGCTGTACTACCGCACCCTCATGTCCTAACCCATGGCAGACCTGTTGTTATGAGACCCTTGCCCAATTTGCCTTTTCTTACTAGTTCACCAAGGGCAAGGAGAATGGTTTGGCGGATGCTTTAAGCCGCAACCATGCTTTAACCACAATCCAAAGGAGGTAGAGGTTCAAAAACACCCAATTGATGATTTCACCAGGTAAGATTTTATCTCACCTTCCCGCTCCCTTGGTCAACACGCCAGCGCTTGCACCTCTGGAAAATGTGGAGATATGGTATTTTAAGAAAGGTAGTCCTTTATCAGCCTCTGGCAGTGGAATATACTACGTTACTTGCTAAGTGAGAGTTGAATCAAGAGGATCTAGTCAGGGGCTATCATGGGAAGGATGAGATAGTGTGGTTTCAGGGGCGCCTATGGGTTTCTGCTGGACCACTGTGCCTTGAAATCATCCGGGACCATCATGATGGACTCACCATTGGCATCCTGGAAAAGCAAAGACCTTGGAGTTAATACGACGCACCTACAATTGGAAGGGCTTGCCTGCTCAGGTGGGACGGTATATTAAAGAGTGCTTGATCTGCAATCAAATGAAACAAATCTTCAACCTTTAGTGGGGTTGTTGGTACCAGTCCAGAAGGCTGAGAGGCCCTGGACTTCCTTATTGGTGGATTTCATTGTGGAATTACCTGTCTCAGATGTTTATAATGCCATCATGGAGGTGGTGGACCGTTTTATAAACTTCGCCCACTTTATTCCTTGCAGAACGAACAGAACCGCGGCTGAGACGGCCAGGCTCTTCGTCACCCATGTTTTTGTGCTTCATGGGATTCCCAAAGAAATTATCAGTGATCGGGGACCCCAGTTTACCTCCATCTTTTTGGAAGATTTGTGTAAAACTCTTCAGATTCATTCCGCCAAAAAATGCCTATCACCCCAATCAGATGGGCAGACAGAACGAGTGAACCAGAGTTTGGAACAGTTCCTGCGGTGTTACACTGCCGCGGATCATTCAGATTGTATTTCTCACCTTCCTATGGCCCAATTTAGCTACAACAACACTTAGCATTCTTTAATCGGTTAATCCCTTTTTTTCGCGAGCCATGGCTTTAACCCCACCTTTAACATGGAGCTCAGCTGTGGATCTAAATGTGAAGTGGTGGTGGACTTTGCCAAGACTATCAAGAAGGTCCACCAGGGGGTTTCCACAAGTTTGGAGGCGGCAATGCAAGTGTATAAGGAGAACGCTGATGGTAAGCGCCAAGTGGGTCCTGCGTACAAAGAAGGGGATCTCAGGATGCTTGATGCTTGTAAAATCCTTATCAAGCAGCCATGCAAAAAAACTAAGACCAAAGAAGATTGCCCTTACTGTGTTGTTAGAGAGGTGGGCCATTCCTTATACCAGTTAAATCTTCCCTCTTCATTTCAGATCTTCTCTGTCTTTCATGAGAGCCAATTGATGTTGAGAGGGCCCCCCACCAGAGACTCACGAGGCTTATCTCATGGATGGGGCGCCAGAGTGGGAAGTGGAGGACTAGTATCCTCCCGTCGTGTTAAAAGATGGTTTGAGTACCTGGTATCTTGGAAGGGTTTTGACGCTTCAGAGAACATTTGGGTCCCAGCACGTGACTGTGTGCATGCCCAAGATCTGATTGAAGCCTTTCATAAGCGTTTCCCCCAGGTGCTGGATCTCAACCCAAACCAACCGTTGCTGCAATAAAATTGGCCCTGGCCCACAAGAACTTTTCTCTAGCGCAAGCCCCTGGAGGGGGTGAGCCCCATCAGGAGAAGAGGGTAATGTCATTTTTTTAGTACTAGATGGTCCCAACAAGAGGATAATGTCATGGTTAAATGAAATGATAGTGGGCACCAACCCTAAAGATAAGGCTGGTTGACAGGAGGCCCAGAAGGTGAAACTTCAGGCCCTTTCTGATCTCAAGCACATATTAGACCAACGCTGGGTACAAGCCAAATATGCCCAGGTTGGTACTAGTGAGGTGCATAATGCCCAACCCTTGCGTCAGCTCAGGCGTTAAAACGGACAGTTTATTCAATCAATGAGGATGGCTCAATTTGGTTGATTGAGTAACGGGGGTACAAAACCCATTCCATTTTTTAAAATTATGCTAGTGGTTAGGGTACAACCTCAATCAATTACTTGAGTGAAGTTAGTTTCAGTGTATTCTCCTAATTTGGATGGGAGTGTTAGCCTATTGGTGAATTGGTGCTTGGGACCGCTTTGGCAGAACCTGAATTACCCCAACGTTATTTAAATTTGATTTTTGTGACCAACATTTCTTGTTGGTCGACTTCTCACAATAAACTTTTTCCATTTTCCCATTTTTTATTTTATGTTATCTCGGACAATTCTGTACATCGACCTCTTTGAGGAGGTCTCACATTATGTTAATCAATCCATTTTGAATATTATTAGGTTATCCTTTCATTCACCAATAGATATCCCAGGTTCCCTCCAACCTGAGACGCTTACCCCTTCTTCCCCTTTGCACCACGTCACTTTTGGTTGGTTATTTATTATTAAAATCGCACTTCTGTACTTGAGTTATTATTGCTCCAGCACCCTCTGCTGGTCTCTAATGAATTTTATTCTAACGGCAAGTTCCCTGGCGTTGGCCCTGTGCACCAAGCACTACCACGTTGGGAACAGGAGAGTTACAGACACTCTCTTTACAGCCCTTAGTAATTTTTGAGCTTCTCCTGCATGATCCTATAGATCATCCATTGAGATGAATGGATGTTCCCTCTCAGCATCATGAGTGTTGATAAAAATTTGGGTTCATGACTCATGCCTACGCCCAGGAACTCAGAAATCATTGGTCTCAGTCTAGGAATACCTGCACAAAGGACCTGAACCCTATCCTGATTTAACCTCCTGGGCAAAAATGATCAGCCATATGATGAAACAACACAGAAAAACTTGGACCTTCATGACACATGACGCTTCTCCTGAAAACTAAAGACACGTCTGGAGATGCCACTATGGGCTTATAAAAATCTGAGCAGTATAATTCTACCCATGAGCTCTGCAAAGTGTGTGGCATGATTGACATCCTTGTCCACAGGCTGAAAGAGTGCCCAGCGGCTAAATAGTTTGGAATATGTCATGACCACTATTATTTCCAAGCTGAGAACCCTCTGAACTTTTCTCAATTGTAAGTTCTCTCATGATTAGTAATGACTCACCACTCTGTATTTCTTTGAGCAGCTATTTTTCGCATTGTCTTTATGGACAATTCATACTATCTATCCTAAGGTGATACAAAATTTTGCTCTAAAAATAACTGAAAAGAAACATTTGTTTAAAAATTAATTAAATCATTTAACATATGGCTGTTTAGCACTGAAATTCTGCAATAGCTTTGGAAATTTATACAGGAATTTCTTCCACTTTCCTTTCTATCTATCAACTTAAATCTTCAAATATGCCTTCACAACAGTGGAGATGCACTGAATAGCTCATTTGAACCCCATTCAACATCATCAGGTTCAGTGGGAACACCTGACATGAAGTTCTCAGCCAGTGCTCTAGTTTAGGTCGCATAACCCTTTTAAAAATTTTCTCCCTCTCTCTTTGGTGTGGCACATTTGTCCCAAGGTCAGACCAAACAAATAAAATTACTATGTTTACTAATATTATTGTATATTTATTATAATTCTTCTTTTTCAACTTTAAAGATGTTACCATATGTATATCATGAGAGTTTCTCTATATAAGGATCATTTAAGCCTGTCTTCTATCCAGGGATATTCCTCAGCAATTATATCAATGGGCATGGTGACATTGGTTTCCTTAAGAGATGGTAGGCTGGAAGAATGTTTGGGTTTGTCTCTGAAGTGACTCTTGAGCATCTGATATTAATAGGTTTAATCAATGTCTTGATAGCTTTCTTCGTCACTTCTCCTTCTGTTGAGAGTGAGTCAGCAATTCTTATCATCAGAAATCAATATTATAGCAGTTTGTCAGATGAAATGCTGGGCTTTCTTGAAATAGTTCACTATCTTTGGGTGAGCCAATTGAGGTCAAAGAGGCAGGAATAGAGTGTCCCTTCTATACTCCACCCAATTTTCTTTCTGGTTGTATGTTTTTGTCTGTATGATGTTGCTCTCTGCCTAATGGGTCAGTGACTGAAAAGTGTCCTCATTGGCCACCGTGATATCACATCCATCTGGAGGCACCCATATATGAAAGTCTTTAAATATATCCATCTAAGGATTAAATGGTGGATTTTGATCTGGTTGTTGTGAGAAAACTCAAGGAATGTGAGCTAGCTTTGGTCATTGTAAGCTATTTTTCCAAGCTAAGGGCCTGTAAATCACAGCTAGCCATCACATGTAATTAACAATTTTGAGTAAGGGTACCCTTGCAAAACCAAGAACCTTACAGCGAAGAGCTCATGATGTGGTTTCACTACTAATGACATAGTGATTTTGATGGTAAGCTGTTGAAATTTTTGCCCATATTCCAAGCCTGCTAGATTAACAGGAATCGCTAAGGAAAAATTCCCTAATGCGAGGCGAATTGTAAATTGGTTAATTCTGATTTCGGAATAACTATGTTTGGGGGATTTTAGGATATTCGCCTGGTCATACCCGTTAGAATGAGCAGATGAATGCTTAAGATCTCATCAGGCAGAATTTCCAATGAAATAGGTGCATCTGATAGTGATTAACTATCAGGTGTACCAATTGGGATTGGCTGGGTTTCATCATCAACTGATTAGGAATATAAGCAGTAAGTTGCAAGGTGAGTGATGCCACCTGCAACTAGCAAATTAAACAGTTGGTTCATGACCTGCCTTAATGGGTAACAAGTCCCATTACCTAACAGGTCGCTAGCCAAATATAGTTGGTTCTTTTGGAATGAGAGGAAAACATTAGGGGCACGTTTTATGACTCTTTCCATTTAGGTCTTGATGATGTTCAATGATGAGATCCTAGCCAGGATGGGGAATAATATCGCTGCCAAGATGAGGATGGGTGATTCAATGGCAACGGCTGGCATTTCATCAAAGATGTGCCAACTGAGGGTTAGATGACTGAATCCAATATGAATTCCCTATAATTCACTTATAATAAAAAATAAGTCTTTATCCAGTATATAGTTTAGGTAGTAAACTTTATCAGCTTTCATTTGTTCTATTCTTTCTCAGGGATATTATTGCTGTGTTCAATGATTGGGAGACTCTTTAAGGAAAAGAGTAAGGATCTGAGCGGGGATCTAGAGAAGAAGAGGGAACAAATTGGGGATTGCTGCCGACTTTGTGTCAAACCAGAAAAATGTCACCAGGGAATTTCAAAGAAGATTTGGTTGTACAGTATTAAGGAACAAATCTCTATTTTGAGATATCTCAAGTATTTTGAGTGGGATTACTAGCTAAGCGTTGGGCCAAGATCTAAGAATTCATTCAACTATGGATAATAGTCAGCATACTATCATCAGCCAATTATATCAACAACAGTACAACGTGGACAAATTGCACAAGAAATGAACCTAAGCAAGTAATAAGTTTATAGGGGTCATTGGCCAATAATAATCAAGACCTATAAATTTTTACAAATTGGTGCTCACTACAGGGGTGTTGTTGAGTAGAAGAACTTAGAAGGATGTCATATAAAGATGAGTAAGAAAACTATGGACATAGTTAGCCACTAAAAATCAGAATGCCCTAAACTTGGCGGATCATTAAAAATTCGCAGCCTTGGAAGAATGAGTCACCAAGATGGAGGAAGGGATCAATAATGTCACAAGTTTTGGGAATGAGTTACTTGTAAAGTAAGTTCGTTAAAGAAGAAAGAAGGGGACTTAATTTGAGAGGTTTATATCTGAAAACAGAGCTGCGAGCATATGATGTTCAGTTGAGAAATTTCAGCGCTGATATTAAATGACTGATTAAGCAGGTCAAGGAGCTAAAAGCTCATAAATGCAATTGTGAGCCAATTGTGGCAAGCAATGCCAATGAAAGAAGTCCTCATATGATAATTGGGAATTCAAATACTCCAAGAAACATGCTTCCCACTTTAGCTGCCATTTCATAGATGATGCCTGAAGTCACTCCCTAAGTGAGTCAAGTGGCTGAACCTAGAGAATTGACTAGAGATAACTTGGAGGAATTTAAGGCAACGCCAAAATTGCCAAAGTTCTATCAGGATAACACCCTAGCATATTTCTTACTGTTTGATATGACTATGTATGGCTATAATGATTGTCAAAAGGCGATGATGGTCATAAATTGCCTAGACACTGAAAAGTCAGAGCTTAGTGTTGCCCCACCTGGAGGGGGACAACTAATCATACGCAGAGGCCAAAGCGGCCATAATGAAGGAATTTGGGAGCCTGACACACATGTCAAAGTGCAAACAGGAGTTTATGGGGTTACAGTTCCATAAAGACAAGTCTTTAGCAAGCTTCACGAATTGGTTCTACCAGGATTCACAAATTCTGGTTGGAGAGAAGGTACTGGATGACTTCAATGCCAGAATTGCATTACAAGTGGCCCTTCAGCCCTATTGCAATTTGCAATGCATGATGTCTTCCATGTTCGTGATGGAAATTACTACCTCTCAAATGGTAGATAATTTGAAAATTTTGGGAGCAACCTTTGATGCCCCAAACAGAAATTTCAAATACAATCTGGTATGCAATTCGAATCCCACAAAGGGGAACAAAGGTGCTAAAGAAATGAAAAACCAAATTGTGCTGGGGATTAATCCTGAAGAGTTCAGATGGATGAATAAGAAAGAAAAGGTCTGCTACCAATGTGGTGGTGTCACAATTTTGATATGACTGGATGATAATCTTGGGACAGCTGGGTGGAATCTGCCAACATAGTATCAGTTACAAATATATGAGTTCCTTGAGATGAGGTGATATTGGGATAATAACGAGTCTTATTGGATATATGAGTTTATTGAATCGCCTCTATATAAGGCGATAAGGCGATGTTGACATTTGACAAATACGAAGTAAATCGCCTAAAAATAGGGTGACAGCGAATTAAGAATAATGAGCCAAATTTGAGGAAAATCGGTGAAATAAATTAACCCAAGCAATGAGAAATAGTATCGTCTGAAGCTGATGTATATAAGCGAAATGGGCAATTAAGAGAGGTAGGTTTTTTGATAGTGCAGACGAGATGGGACAGCAAGGATGCTGTATATATAGAAAATAAATAAAAGAATCGGTTGGGGCAATTGTTTCTATTTTAATATCTTTTCAATTGTGTCTGAAGGATTGACAATCTCCACATTGTCCGTCCAATTGCTCAGAGGGCTTGACCTGTGCGAATAGACCACCAGATCCTAGCAATACTGTTCAAAATTACAACATATGTGCTCACTACAGGGGGCCCTTTGATCAACCACCCAACACTCCAGAACTCCAGTCGCCAATCATGCCTTACCCAAGTCATGTCATTGAGGAGTCCTCCCAAAACCCCATATCAGCTTCATATGAGGAAATCAAAGTTACCTTGGACGCGGTACTCAAAAACCAAGCTGAACTCCTTCAAGAACGTAACGCGGTAATGCATCAACTTGATAGTACGTTTAGTCAAATAAGAATCTTGGGACAACAAAACGAAGACCTTACTGAATGACTAAATGATACCACACAGCGGTTGCAATATGCAGAACAAAGATTCTCTACTCCTTTTCAGTCATCATACTGGGAAGATGATGACTATCAAGAAGAAGCATCCTATGTAGGAGAAAACAGCGCTGGTCATACCTATGACCCTCAAGAAAATAGCACCTGATATTCATATGAGTTGGAACACCACTTACCTCCATTAATGGCTGTACCACCTACAACTGATGGTCATGCTACCCCTGAAGCAACAAATATCCCCACTTCCACTAATCCTGCTCCTCATTTAGAGTCTACTTTTGGGTCTAGTTCCATTCCTCAGTGCAGACCTAACAACTGCAAATGAAAGGAGGAAATTAATATCAAAAAGATACCCTCATTTGACTGCAATGGGAACATTAATGGGTTCTTTAAACAATTTAAGTTCGCTGCAGAAGGAGCCCCCAATAAATGGAAGGCTAAGTTGCTAATATCTGCCCTAGATGTAGGAAGCACCAATCAGGTCACCTGTTACATCCCCAGTAGTTCCATCTCCTATAAAGACATAAAGGAAACCATACTCCACTTGTTTGGGTGGAACTCAAAAATGTTGCAACAGAAAGCAAAATTTTTAACAATTGGGTTCCATCAAAACATGACTCTCATCAGGTTTGCTGATCGATTCACAACAGAAGCCCATGTATTGATTGGAGCAGGGTACTTAGCAGAAGCCTATTTGTGCATTGCCATGTCCGCTGCGGTGAAGCCATATCACGAACTTTGTAATGTTATTTTGCTGCTTCTGGGCAATGACGTACCTCTGCTTAAAATTGTACAGTTTCTACGCCAGGTATCCCCTAACTTTTTGCCGCCAAATTTAGATCATAAGACTACCACTGCCCTGGTACCCTCTTATCCTGGAGGTACTATTGGCCGCCTTCAGCTTTGTTCAGTAATCCTTGGCCTTACTATATCTCTGCGCCTCGTCCTTGGCCAAATTATAATCAACAGTACGATCAGCATCAATGGGTTGGCCATGACAACTGCCAGCAACCTAGTTATTGACCTGTATTTAATTATGCCGACTGTCAACGATCAGCTTAGTGACCTAGAACTGGGTATACAAAACAACCCCAACCCTTCCAGTATGGACCTGTTTATGATAACCCGGAACATGGTTCTTATGGGGTTAACCAGCACAAATGCGGTCGCCCTGGTCATTTGGCAAAATTCTGCCACAATCACCATGTGAATTATGTACAGCAAGACCAATACTACCAGGGAAAAGATGGAGCGAAGTAGAGATGGGACCCTCTACCTCCGCGATACCCACACAACACATCCCTGAATCAATAGCAGTATACCCTGAAAATGTTCCTCAGTACAATGACAGAATTTTATACCATCAGCTGGTTGGAGGAGTAAACATAGTGACCTGAGCTCAAGCTAAAGCGGTGGAAAAAGAAGAGCCCCTCGATCAACCAAAACCCTATGCCTGTCAAATGCTTGATCAAGTGTCCTCAGACCAACTTGATCCTGCCATGGATGCGCCAACTCTGAAAGAAGTGAACGTCACCCTTCCAGTAGATACCATTGTCAGAGAATACCCCAAGTCAGAGAAGGTTTTTGAATTTTCTTGGGAAAAGAGAGCCCGTAAATGTATATGTATTAAACAGTCAATATTCTTCTTATTCTAAGTGTACATACTGTGATATTTTTGTAAGGAAAAATAGAGCTCACGCTATAATAGATACTGGTGCTCCAGTCAACATAGTTTCCACTAAGTTAATGCAAAAATTAACGTTGAAACCTGGTGTTGACCATTGCATGGTTTATTGAACTGCTGGAGCTGTAAGCACTGTCTCCGATGGAGCTTATAGTGCGCTGCCTTTGTGCTTTGGGTCCATTGTCATTGTGGCTCCAGCAATTGTGTTACCAAATGAACACTATGGCATATTAATCGGGACCACTTTTCTGTGTCATTTTGGGGCTAGCATTGATATGATGGAGGAGACCCTTGACATCCTGGGTCAGCGGATCCCAATTTACTTTACTACTAGGGGAGTACCAAAGGATCCAGTGCAAAAAGTCATATCAACCTCGCCTATAGTGACAGAGTATGGCCTGTTTGCTACCATCGACTGAAGCACAAAACTCGGGCTCTTCCTCAGCAGATCTATAATATCAAGGGATACCTCTTCAAGCGGCAGGGCCCATATCCATCCCTTCCGTACATCAAGTCTTAGTGAATACTGAGATAGAGGTAGAAGTGCCGAGTGGGTTATATGGGGAAGTTATTGGGCTCTACCATCAAACATGGTTTGAGCCACATGTGGCTCCAGGAATTATACTCCCAGGACATGGGGAGATAAAGGTTTTGTTAACAAACCTGCAGAGTGAACCAATGCAAATCTGCCACCACCAAACTATAGCATATCTACATCTGATTCCCATAGACGAGGTCCATCAAGTTCGTGATTTTGAATCATTGGATGAATTTGGACTACTGCTCAAACCATCAGTCAATGTACTAATGGTGGTACTGCAGAGTAATTTAACAGGATTAACGGATGAACGAAAAAACCAAGCAATATGTTTACTTTAGAAATATAAGGGGATTATCGCTGTTGACAATCATGATTTAGGGTGTGCTAGGGGGTGGTCCATTGATTGGACACCGGTTATCATCCTCCATTAAGGTCTCAGCTGATCTGCCACTCTCAGGCAGCGGAACAAGTGGTTACTGAAGAATCAACAACTTATTACAACTGGGATGCTTGAGCTATCCAAGAGCCCATGGGCTTCACCTGTTCTGATAGTAAAAAAGAAGGATGGCACCAACCAGATAGTAATAGACTATTGGAAGCTCAACAGTATTACAAAAAAGGATTCATACCCCTTGCCAAGAATTGACGACGCCCTGGACCAATTAGGGGGTGCCCGCTACTTTTCTGCAATGGACTTAATACCAGGCTACTGGCAAAATTGAGTTACCTTGGCAGAACAGGAAAAATGCGCTGTGATCACCTCTAAGGGCCTTTTTAACTGACATGGATGCCTCAAGGACTGTGTAATGCTCCTGCTACTTTTCAGCGAGCCATTGACACTATTCTTGGTGACCTGAAACTGTCATGCGTTCTAGTATACCTCAATGATATTATTGTTTTCTCTCAGACCTTTTCAGAGCACCTCACCCCCTTGAAGCAGTATTCCACCGGCTGGCTGAGGAGAACATTAAAATTAAACCTTGGAAGTGTAACTTTTTCAAAGATCAGATTGAATACCTGGGTTTTGTGGTAGACTTAACTGGGCTGCAGCCACAACCGGCTAAGGTGGAGGCCATCAGCAAGATAACTACGCCTAAAATTAAGCATTACATACAAGTATTTCTGGGGATGGTCAGTTACTAGTGACGCTTTATCCCTAATTTTAGCTGTATTGGGGGCCTGCTATTCAAGTTGTTGAAAAAAGATGCTGTGTTTGAGTGGAAGGAACGTCGTCAATCCTCTTTTGATGCACTCCATATGGCGCTGAGCAGCGCACCAGTGTTGTGATATCCAAAAAATCAATCAGGAGTTTATCGTTCAGATGGATGCATCCCTTTCTGCTGTTGGGGCAGTATTTTCACAGAAAGATGATGAAGGAGAAGAACATCCTGTCACGTTCTGTAATTTTAGTCTGAACTGTCATGAGTGTAACTATACTGTGACCAAATGAGAGTGCTTAGCAGTAATCTATGTGTATAAACAATTCAGAGTCTATCTGCATGAGGTAAAGTTTAAAGTCATAACTGATCGCGCATCATTACAATGGTTGCAAAATCTCAAAGAACCAGAAGGATGGTTGGCTTGATGGGCTCTCAAGTTACTGGCTTATGATTTTGAGATTCTCCATCGGCCAGGATCAAAGCACCAGAATGCTGACTGTTTATCCTGGTTACCGACTATTGTGGTGACAGTGGACCTTAGTGATGTGATGTATGACAAGATGCTCAGCGGAAAATATGATGACAAACTGCCCCAAGTAACCAAAGTGTTAAATGAATTGCACACAAATACCTTCCAACGGAATGGGGAACTGTACAAGTGAATCGGCAATACTATGGTGAGTTTCCTGTGGCCCTCCGCATGGCCAGAAATCATATGAGCGCTCACAGGGTAGTCATGTATGGTGGCATGCGTAAGACTATGGAGTTGCTACGCCCATGATACTATTGGGAAAGTATGAGTTTTGATGTGCTTAAAACTATTTCCTGTTGCCATCAGTGCCAAGTGGAGAAACTGTTACACCATACAACATCATATTGGTTAATGAAACCACATTTCACTTGGCATACAGTCTCCCTCAATGTCGTTGGCCCCTTGCCAACAGGAGCTAATCGTTGTAAGTACATTCTAGTGGCTATTGACCACTTGACCCAGTGGGTTGAAGCAAGGGTGATACAAGATCTGGGGGCAGTGACGGTGGCTAAATTCATGTTGAAATGCATTATTCAACGGCACAGTTTCCCTCAGTTTATTCTCACTGATAATGGCACCAACTTCACCTTGCACATCCTTCCCAAGCTGAACGAGCTCATGGGAATCCGCGGAGTTCTGATGACCCCATACCACCCTGAGTCCAAAGGAATGGTTGAACGAGTGAATGGGACTCTGGTGAACATACTCCAAAAATTAGTAACTGATCGCCCTTCTGATTGGAGCTCTCTTCTTTCCACCGCTGTGTTTACTTATAACATTAGTTACCATCTTGCCACAGTGAAGAGCCCCTTTCAATTACTATATGTCCAACACCCTGCTCTTCCAGTGCTGCATTATGCATGTGTAAAAGACACTGGTAGACAGAACTCCACCTCTATTTGACTAATCTCATAACCATTCTGATCAAGCTACAAACCAAAGCATATTCCTTCATCTTGGCTAAGAAGATTAGGAATCAGGCCACTGATCAGGTACGCCGCAGTGGGTTGGTACCATTCAAGGATGGCGATATGGTTTTCTTTCACGATCAGCATGGATTTGGGTGGAAGCATAAGCTGGCTAGTATCTGGATTGGCCCATTTGAAGTAATAGAGAATACTGGAGTTGACATGTATACTATTAAGGATCCTACAAGTGGTCAGATCATTAACCAAGTACATGCAAAGTTCCTCAGACCTTACAAACAATAGGATCTTATTGTCCAGTCAAGGAGGGGGTAATGTCACGATTTTGATATGACTGGATGATAATCTTGGGACAGCCGGGTGGAATCCGCCAACATAGTATCAGTTACAAATATTTGAGTGCCTTGAGATGAGGCGATATTGAAATAATAACGAGTCTTATTGTATATGAGTTTAATGGATCGCCTCTATATAAGGCGATAAGGCGATGTTGACACTTGACAAATACGAAGTAAATCGCCTACAAATAGGGCGACAGAAAATTAAGAATAATGAGCCAAATTTGAGGAAAATCGGTGGAATAAATTAACCCAAGCAATGAGAAATAGTATCGCCTGAAGCTGATGTATATTAGCGAAATGGGCAATTAAGAGAGGTAGGTTTTTTGATAGTGCAGACGAGATGGGACAGCAAGGATGCTGTATTTATAAGAAATAAATAAAAGAACCGGTTGGGGCAATTGCTCTTATTTTTTAATATCTTTTCAAGTGTGTCTGAAGGATTGACAATCTCCACATCATCCATACAATTGCTCAGAGGGCTCGACCTGTGCAAATAGCCCAATGGATCCTAGCAATACTGTTCAAAATTACAACAGGTTGGAAGGGACATTTCGCTGTGCACTGCAAGAAGCTGAAGGATCAAATCAACGTGGTCCAAGCGAAAGAGTCTGCTGCCACCATGAAATCAGGAAAAGGGCCCACAGCCTAGATGGGGAACAGTCTAGAGCTTTAGAGAATCCTGTTCCTCCCAATATCATGAATGTGGAAATTGACATCAGTGATCTGTTTGTGGATGAAGACGTTCAGGATCAACTGTATCAAGTGGTCAATTTGGACATAAATGCAATGACAAGATTTGGGGTGAAATGAATTGACCCCAAGGTAAACAAGGAAGTTGCCTGACCATATGACTAACAACTGACAACAATATTTGAGCCACCAATAATCCCAATGAATTGTCTGAAGTCCAATTAGATGAGGAAAACTTATTAATCTCTCTCAGTGCAATAAAGGAATCGTTTTCTGATTTATTGGCATAAATCATTCAAACCCTCAATTCAGCTAATAACGCCGCTATACACTCAGTAAACACTATCTTACAATACTCTGAGTGTACATATAAAGATATACAAGTGAATTAAATATAAGTGAGGGCAATCGTGGATAGTGGAGCTCCATCAACATTGTCTTGACCAATCTGGTGAAGAGGATGAAGATCTCGCCTGACTTGGAACATAGTAAGGAGTACATAACAGCTGAGCTGAATACCATTATCTCATGTGGAGTGTATAGTGCTTTGCCACTGCAATTCAGGTCCTTGGTAGTATCTGCACCAGCAATAGCTTTGGCCAACCAAAAAATTATCACATTCTGATTGTGACAGAATTTCTACACAAGTATGGAGTTAAATGTAACTTTAAGGATAATATGTTGACCATATTGGGTCAGACGTTATCATTGGTCTATCAGAAGTATGGTGAAGCTTCGATAAATAGAAGAAACAACTTCATAATCTGTTATACAATGACAGCATTGTCCTGATTTGATATCAATTAGTTGGCTGGAAGTGATGAAAGATGCCAAATGAAATCCAAGAGAACAGGGGAATTCCACTGAGGATCAAGAATGAGAAAACCATACCGCCAGGATCGCAGATGATAGTTGACATGGGGTTGACATTGGAGATACCTGAGCTGCTTTATGGGGAGGTTGGAAGCCCTTGGAAAAAGTCCAGAGTAGAGCCTTAGGTGGCTCCTGGAATAATAATGCTGGGCCATGGGAAAACTTTCTCTTGGAAAATTTAAGTGAAAACCTGATGAAAATTAGGAAGAATTAGATCATCACATTTGTCAATCTAACCCTGATGCCCAAAATTGAGGAGATTCCATGATTTTGGGACTCTCAATGAGATGGTACTAACGTCTGGGGTAACTGAGAGTATCAACCTATTGGTTGATCAAGAGCAACTCGCTGATCTGACAGAAGGCCAGTAAGAGGAGGTGCTCAAATTGTTCAAAAAGTATTGGGAAGTATTTGCTCAGGAAGTCCAAAATTTGGGATGCGCAAGAGATGTGATCCACAAGGTCAACACAGGGGAAAACTTGCCAATCAGGATGAGACTATTTTTGTTGGTCAAAAGCGGCTGAAGCAGTAGTAGAAGATAAAATCAGAAAACTAGTGAAGCATGGGCTTCTAGTTCTGTCATCAAGTCCCTGGGCGAGTCTGATTCTAATTGTGAAGAAAAAGGATGGCTCCAATTGGGTGGTGATTGACTAATAAATGTTGAATAAAATTATAAAATTGGATTCATATCCCCTACCAAGAATTGATGATGTGCTAGATCGATTGGGAGAAGCGAAGTATTTCTCTGCAATGGATCTGATCTCAAGATATTGGAAAATCGATTTGCCAAAAGAAGTCAAAGAAAAATGCGCGAATAATACTGCATAGGGGCTATACTAACAGACAAGGATGCCCCAGGGTTTATGCAATGCGCCTGCAACGTTCCAGAGGGCCATGTATGCTATACTGAGTGACTTGAAGTTGTCATGCATCCTTGTATACTTGGACGATATCAATGTGTTCAGTAGGACGTTTACATACCATATACAACACTTGGAGGAAGTATTCAAGAGACTGTCCACAGCTAACCTGAAGATTAAGCTGAGGAGGTTTCACTTCTTCAAAAAGAGTTGGAATATCTGAGATTCTTGATCAACTCTAGTGTATTGCAGCCGCAAGCCCAGAAGATTGAAGCCATAGAATGGATGGCTGTGCCTAAAAGTTTCTTAGATATCCAAATGTTCCTTGGAATGGTCAGATACTACAGAAGATTTATTTGGGATTTTGCCCAAATCGCTAAACCCTTATTTCATCTGTTGAAGGATTCAAAAAAAGGATTTGTATGGAATGAGGAAGTGCAGGAATCCTCCGATGAGCTACGCCAGTACCTAATAGTTTCTCCAATTTTGAAATATTCAAATTTCTTTGAGAGTTTATAATACAAATTGATGTTTCATTGACAGCGATCGCCACCATACTAAGCAAAGTAGATGAACTTGGGGATTAACATCTGGTGTCATATGTGAGCCAGACACTCTTAACCAATGAGAGGAACTTACCATAACTGAGCATGAATGCCTTGCAGTCATTTATGCCTGTAAGCAAAACAAGTGTACATCCATGGAACTAACTTTAAAGTAATGATAGACCACTCCTCGTTGTGTTGGCTCCACAATTTGAGAGAACCAGAAGGACGACTGGCCCAATGGGCACTTAAGCTACAGGCTTATGATTACAAGATTGTCCACTGAGTGGGGGCTTCTCACCAAAATTCAGATGGCTTATCATGGTTATCAATGGTCCAGATGGTATACCCACAGGTGGATAAATTATATATAGAATGGTCGATGGAGAAATTGGGAATGAGCCCCAAGAAATCCAAGGTGAACTTTGAAAATTGATTGAAAACAGTGAGACCAAGGATAGACAAGTGTTTTTAGATGATTAATAGGAAGCGGTTACTATTCCTGAAGCTATAAGAAAGAGCAGCTATTGTTTATGCCGCTCATGTGGTTGTCATGCATGGAGGCCTGAGAAAAACAACTGATCATATTCTCCAGTACTACTACTGGGAGTCAAACAACTACGATGTCACCAAATATCTAGCTTGTTGTGTGGAGTGCCAGCTGCATAAGACACATAGGAATACAACTGGATATCAACTGGTCCACCCTGGATTTGCCTGGCATACGGTGTCCATTGATGTGATGGGACTGCTGACAATGAGCACAGGGAGAGTCAAGTACAAAATAGTTGCTATTGACCATCTGACGAGATGGGTCAAGATAAAGGCCCAGGCAAAAGTAGAAACTACCAGTACCAAAGTTCATCCTAGATCAAGTAGTATATAGACATGGATGCCCGCAGGACCTGATTAGTGATAATGGGACAAACTTCATGTCTCATGTGATCCCGCAACTGAATGAGATAATGGAGATCAAAGGAGTCGTGTATGTACCCTACCATCCAGATCTAAACGGACTAGTAGATTGAGTGAATGGATTCTAGCAATGATTCTGAGAAACTTGGTTGCAGAAAGAGCTTCCATGTGGGGAACATACCTGAGTTTGGCGACGTTCACCTACAATATCAGTCATCATACAGCAATGGGAAAACGCCATTTGAGTTTCCATATGGGAGGAAGGCCGAGTTGCCACCGATTTTATATTTGGTGGTGGAACTAACATCGGAGATGAGTGCCAAACAGTAATTTAATGATTGATAAATATCTTAATCACGATGCAATTTTAAGCATTTCGGCACTATGTTGAAGAAAAGGATACTAGTGTAATCGATGGATGACAAGAACTGACCAGCTTTAGCAGAATATTGAATAGGTGAAAGAGTGGCCTATTGCGATATGCATGGTTTTGGAAGAAAAACAAACTGGATGCTTTGTGTTTGGGTCCGTTTGAGATTATTGCCAAGATGGTAACTGACTCCTACTCCATCAAGAATCTCTTGGATGGAAGAGTTGTAAATGGAGTCCAGGCTAAGTATTTGAAGTGATGGATCAATGAAAAAAAGCAAAAGAGTTCCCAAATGACCAATGAGCCATTAAGTTGGTCATGTCCTGATGATTAAGTCAAGTCTGAAAAAAGGACCTCTGAACCAATTTAGATGGATAAGTCCGAAAAAAGGACCTCTGAACCATAGAAAATTGGTAGGTTTAAGAGTACCTAGGACCCAATTTGGGGGAAAAATAAAGAAAGATGGACCGCAGAACTGAAACAAGGTCTTTTCCCATGAAAAAAAAAAAAAATACAAGATTGATAAAAGATATAGGAAAAAAGATTATAAACCACATAGAAAAAACCAATATATTTTTATAAATTTTATTTTTTATTGATTATCCTCAATATGGGGATGATTCCGCCTATGTCGCCTGTTGGGGGAGGGAGGATGGATTGCAGTAGGAATGTATAGCCCATAGAAATTTATGTGAGATCAGATGCTAGCAAGGGCTAGATCTACACAAAACCAAGTTATTTGAGCAGACGCAGATCCCAACGAGAAAGTGACTAGGGGAAGGGAAATTGAGATGTCAGAAGAAGACAAATACAAAACCCCAGATCGGGGAGGGAAGCAACAGTATAGAGCGAGCAGTCAGCAAATTATCCCGAGTAATCCCAATATGGTACCAGAGCCAGAAGATTAGGCTTAAGCGCCTGCTGATGGGCTTCATCAAGAACACTAAATATTAGGGCCAGTAGCAAATAAGGGATATGGGACGGGGTTGCCAAATCATGCCCCCTATTAAAGCCATCAGTGGGTGATACTGATGGGAAGCGCCAGAATTAAGATAGTTGTTCAAGGAGTGAAAGGCATCCTGCAAGTTTTAACTACAAGCTTCTTGGAAGCTGAAACAGAAGGAGCGATGGAACCTGGAGAGGCCGGAAGCTTTGTGGCCCAACTTCAAAGAGCTTGGCTGGAAAAGCAAAGAGCACAAGCTGCAGTATCCCAATCTAGGATTTTCTCAAGATTAGTGGGATTCAGCACTAGGTATAAAGCCTAAGTGACTTGGTCCCTCAATTCTGTGTAGTGGAGTTCAAAATGAATACTGCTACCAATGGTGAGCTTGGTAGCCAAGACATCGGGTTTGTAGTATTGTCAAAGTTGGAAGAGGGACTCAGGAAGTAAGTCTGACCTGGCAAGAACTGAGCAATCAAGAGTGAAGGTCATAAGTTCAGGAGCATTCATGATGATGTTTGGCGCATCTGTGAAAGGAGCCAAATCCAGGAGAGTTTCAAAATCCAACTCTGGAATTTATGATGAAGAATCGGCCGCAAGCCATTTAAAATGATTGCTAGCCAGGTTACAAAGGGTTGGTTATTGTTTCTGGTAGTTCCACAGAAGGATTAGCCGCTGGTGCCAGACTAGGTATATAAGTCCTGGAAGGACCATAGAAGAGGATCTAGTGCGCATCCTGACTCATCTTCTGGAAGAGCTGAAGATCTTGATCAGACAAACTGTTTAGAAGCTGCAGGTACCATGACTCAAAATTTGACATATGAGCTGGATGAGAGGGAGGATGTCAGACTTATATGGAAGTCAACATTATGCACTCTACAATCCATTAAGATCTAATTTTTGGAGAAATAAATCTTAAAATTAGTGGGATAAGCTCTCCAAGGGAAGAATTAAGAATGGCATGAGCCAAGAAGTTATGTGAGAAAAATAATAAGGGTGAACATAAATAAGCATTCTTAATTGGGCCGTAAAACAAACATCAATGGCAAGAGTCTCCTGTCTAGGATGAGGAGAAAATCAGGAAATTGAGGACGCTGGACCAATAATCCTGAATATGACAGTGGGTCATATGCCCTGATGGGGGAAAGCCAGATCCTGGGACTAATACTGTCATGAGTAAATTAATCAGCCCAGCATGACAGTAGATCATGGGGACCATGCTCTGAGTAGGCAGTAGCGAGGAGGATGAGAAAGAGAGCTGCATGCCAAAGGTCATCCCAAGCAGCGTTGAGTATTGACAATCATACTCCACTTGAGTAAATGAAGTATTTGACCAAGTGTCCAAAGTGGTGCTCTCCTACCCCAGTCCTTTTCTTGCTGGAAATCTAAGCAAGAGGGGGATGTGTTGGGATTTTTGCCCATATTCCCAGCCTGCTAGATTACCAGGAATCTCTAGGGGATAATTCCCTAATGTGAGATGAATTAGAAATTGGTTGATATGATTTCAGAATAACTATGTTCAGTGTATTTTAGGATATTCGCCTGGTTGTATCCAGTGGGATCAATCCGGATGAATGCTTAAGATCTCATCAGGCAGAATTTCCAATGAAATAGGTGCATCTGATAGTGATTAACTATCAGGTGTACCAATAATGATTGGTCGGGTTTCATCATTGACTGATTGGGAATGTAAGTAGTAAGTTGTGAGGCGAGTGATGCCACTTGCAACTAGTAAATCGATCATTTGGTTCATGACCTGCTATAATGGTAAAAGAGTCCCATTACCTAAGCAGGTTGCTAGCCAAATGTGGTTGGTTCACTGTGATTGAGCGAAAATGTTAGAGATACCTTTTCTGGCTCTTACTATTTTCAGGTCTCTGGGATGTCCAATGGATGAATTTTTAGCTCAATGAAGAGGACAATCGCCAGAAGAGACTTTGCAGGGTAATTAAACAGCAACAGCTGCCATTTCATGGCTGAGGCGCCAATTGAGGAGTTGAGCGCCTAATCCTCCCTATAAATTTCCTATTAATTTTATTATTAAAAGGAGATCAAGATTTGGTAAGATCTAAGTAGTATTAATAAGCTTTATTAATTTTCAGTTTATTATTATTGTAGTACAACAATTGTTGAATCCTTTTTATGATAAAGAGTAAGGATTGTATATCTCTAGAAGAGAAGCAGACCTTTGATGTGGAGCTCTTGCTGACTCAGCGTGATGGGAGCTAAGTCTAGAAGCCTCTGAATCTGAGAGTGATTTAAGTTCAGCCAGGATAAGGAAGAAGTCCTTAATTGTCAACATAACAGTATTTCGTGGATCATTCCAAGTTTAGCGTTGAACCTCTGCTTTTAATATTTAACTATGGATAATAGTCATTATACTATTTTTACTTATATATATCTAGTACTATCAAGCAACACGAATCGTGCATATAATCAACCTGTGTAATTTAATCTCTGGTAACAATCGTCAATTAAGACAGACTTTTAAAAAGGTACTCTTCCCCAAAGAAGAGTAGCCACCAGTCCTAGTTTTAACAATTATGCTCTTGCCTGACTCTCTGGCTAGAATTTCTTTTGAATGATTAACCTCATCAATGGCTATTGGCAGATAGATTCATCTCCAGAAGACCAAGAAAATTATGCGTTAATATGCATGGAAGGATTATTACAGCCTACTTGGCTCCCTCAGGGATTCTGAAAGGCTTTTAACTCACTTCAATAGGCGATGGATCACATCTTTCAAGATTTCAAACTCAGCTGTGTTATTGTGTACCTAGATGACATAATGATATATTCAAAAACCTTTACTAATCATCTGGACCACCTCACGTCAGTTTTCAGATGTCTGAGAGAGAAACACATCGAATTAAAACCTGCTAAGTGAACCTTCTTCCAGCAAAAACTGAATTATAGAACACGCCATATTTCAGGAAGTAGTTCAATCCTTGTACAAGAAGGTTTGCGCCATCTGAAAAATGCCTGAGCTGAAGAGCCTTCAGGACATACAGGTATTCTTAGTAATGAAGGAATATTTCCATCAATTTATTCCTAATTTTGCTCAACTCACCAAACCACTTTTCTGGTTGCTTGACAAAAATACCACTTTTGTTTGGGGTGTAGAGCAAAGAGCTGAATTTAAGTCAAATGACTGTTGAATAAAAGACAAATTTTATGACAACTGGACTATGGGAAGCATATATCTTATTTACTAACACCTCTGAATTAGCCATAGGCGCCATCCCCTCTCAATTGGATGTTAAAAACATATACCACCCAGTGTCTTATTATAAAAAACGCTTTCCAAAGCTTAGTGAAATTACAGCTTCATAAAGAAAGAGTGCTTAGCTGTTCTCCTGGCGGTAAAACATTTCTCAGCCTTTCCTGTATGGTATGAACTTTACAGATGTTACAGACCACGCTTCAAGGAAGTAGCTGTAAAAAGTGAAAAGGTCTGATATGAAAATGGCACTTTGGTCTCTCTTATTCAGCACTGTGACATGAATATCATCCACCGAGTGAGAATGAAGCACATGAATGTAAATGAATTAAACAGACTTCTCCTACTATATTTAGATAATATCAAAACTGAACAATTACACAACCTACTCATGAAGCCAGACACTTGGGAGGATGAAGATGATACCAGTTCAGAAAATACTAAAAGGACACAATCAAAATATGAAGGTTCTCATTGGATTACTTTACAGGAAAGTTGGAATTGACTGGCCGCCTAACTTGTGACCTTCAGAATGGGTACCAATTATATTAAAGCCCACAATACATCAGGACATGGAGGTGCCATGAAAACTTATGGATGGATCAAGGATCGGTACTATTGGGAATGAATACTGGACTCTGTAGTGGAAGTCTTTGACACTTGCATCAATTAAAAAGCAGATGCCACATAAGGTCAAAAATGAGTATCAGCCTATGGCCCTCGGCAGCTGCTTTATGCCATCAGTTTGGACTCCATAAGTTTAAAAACTAAATGCACAGAAGGAAATCAATACATCCTTGTAGGGATAGATTATTTCACAATGTGGGTCAAAGCAATCGCTTTCACATGGAGACTGCCAAAGCTACCACAAAATTATATACCAGAATATATTTACTAGGCACGGCTGTCTGCAGGTACTGCTATGCAACGATAGGAAGAACTTTAATTCAATAGTTGTGAGAATCTTATATATGAGCATGGAAACTCAACAACTATTTCAGGACCTTAAAACCCTTCAACTAACAGAAATATAGAAAGAGCTAATGAAATGTTAGTTTTAGATAGTACGCAATATGTCTACTACCAATCCATTACACTGGTACCAATATCTCCCAAGTGTTTTGATGACTTGCATGATAAGTTTCCATTGAATTATCAATTGCTTCCTTTCAAGACCTTATACAAAAGTGAATCTTGAATCCCGGCTTTACTTGATCGTGAAGTTACCATTGAGAATACAAAGGACCTGATAAATCATAAGCATATTAGCCCAAAAATTAACTTTAATTGGAGGCAATGTCAAATCTAGCCAACACGGTTACATGAGTAGGTCAAGCAGCAGATGCAGCTCAGCAACCTTACCCTCATTTGAGTTTTTGGACTTAGTCCTATACTATCTAATCATATAGCACCCTAAAGAGGAAAATTAGATTTTATCTGGGATAGGCCATATGCTATCCCTTATAAAAGCAGAGATGAATTCTCAATAAAGTCCTTAGAAACTGGAGTAACTATCAACTGCCTTCTTAGCTGATTTTTGTGTCAGTACTCTCTTGTCAATATTCTTGAAAGGGGTGATTTCAGATACCAGGATATCAGACATGATGGGAAGAATATCAAACATTTGACTCCATCAACTAAATCAAGACCTAAACCCAAGAAGTGGTCTAAAGAAGCTAATTAATTAATCAAACAGAAAAAATTGATAGTCAGTAAGGCCAAATCCGAAACTAGAGAAAGTTTGTCTGATAAATTCAAACATCAGATATCCTGAGATAAATTCTGCCGTATCAAAATGAAGGATCATAAGAAGAGACCATCTAGTACTAAAAAAAGGATCATAAGAAGATCAGGCGGTTAGTACATAAGATGGCACTCAAGGCAGTAAATTAAGATGGACCTGCAAAAGGGCAATAATCAAGAATTTACCCACCGATTAACCTATATGTTTCAAGTCTCATATGACTTGGTACACTTAAGCTACTTATTTAGTCGATTAAAAATATAAATTAAAGGCATTATACCATCTTGAATGCATCACCTGACCAAATAACTCCCTTTCAGATTTCTCCTTCCATTAGTTTTATAAATCCTCTTTCTTTTAGGGTTTATATCATTTTATGTGACATATACAATGCCCTATTCTTTACTATAATAATTTTTCATTAATTATATATCTTTTATTAGTGCTTGACTTCAATAAGTCCATTTTTCTATGCTTACCATAAGATAAATACTCTAGTTGATGAGACATAAGCGAAGATTTAGCACCTTTAAAATAACAATACTTGTCATGTATCTTATATGGCTTCAAGTTTTGACTGTCAGGTTTCTTGACATAGCACCATCAAGCTCAAAAACTTATGGAAGCCCAACAAGCACCTGCATCACTTCCACAGTACCAGAATCAGATGAACGGCTGGACTCTTACAAAAAACCCAAAACTTCTTATGTGGGCACCTGTCCAAATAAGTAAAAGACTTTAAGAAATTTATGAAATTAAAGCGCTAAATGCTATGAACTCAAGTAAGGATCCCTTGTCATGTTGGTTATTCTTCACTTGGACATTTAATTTTCTCCAGAAAGTTAGAGAGCAAAGTCTCTGGCCCTTACAAAGTGCTAGAATATTTAATTATTACTTTTAGATTAAGATCCCCTTCCATTGGAAAGTTACAATGTATATCATGCGTCACAGTTACCTCCTTTAATAAGGCCTTACCTACGTTGCTTGAATCTATCATGTTAGGTAGTTAATTAAGGTGGAGGTAGAAGCAATACTGGCTTGAAGAGAATCTTGCCGCTCAGTCCATTATTTGATAGCTTGGAAAGGTCATTCCTTCTAGGAGAAGCTAGGTGAGCACTAAAGACTGCGCCAGCTGCAAAAAAACTAGTTAAAGCTTTCCATGTATTTCACACTGAGGTTCCCACACTCCCTCATAAAGTTGTAGCCCTTCTCACCAATAAATTAACCAAGAGGCACAAGAATTATGCCATCAACCATGTCTCAGAAGGCGTGATATTTCTTGCCCTCAAAGGAAAGGAAATATAAGTCTAGATTCCCATCTCTTTCCCTATATTGTTATCAGTACCTCTTCAGGTGTAAGTGGTAGTTCATATCTCCAGTGGTTCCATTATTTCAGCTAGGTGACTTGGATCATATAGTAGATGAGCAAAGGGTTACTTCTTTACCCCCAAAGATCCAACATCTCAGCCACTACTCTCTTCTTCTACCTTACCAAATGTGATAGAAGGGGTTCATAGGGGGGTAGCTCAGTTCCAGGGGCATCCGGCAGTACCCTAGGGATCATCTTAATTCTAGTTAAAACACTTTTATTTTGAGAAAATATTACCAAATACGCCTTGAATATCACTTTAAATCAAATATATTAAATCAGGTTACTTTTTTAATTTATTATGTATTATTCCTCACATTGTCAATCCACTCATAAGGTTATTATAATCAACGGGCAGAAACACATTCATGCTAGACTGGCTTCATCAATTCACCATTATAAAAAAATATATGCAAGATTGATCTATAAACATTAATCAATTAACAATCTTGAGAAACAATATCAAAATTCTTATGATTTGATCCTAAACTTTTGAAGATTTTACAACCCATAATCATCTTCTTGGCCCAACTAAACAATATATGTGCAGAAGCCCAGGTTTAGGACAGTGCTTTGAGCTCCCCTTCAATTCCTCCTTCCCCTCCTATAAAGGCAACACCCCTCCTTAGGGTATATTACCTGTTCATTCTCTACTTTTAATTCCCTCACAAATAAACATAATTTCCTCTAGTTTGCTGTTTTTTGAATTACCCTCAAAACCAGACTAAGTTACTTTTAAGTTGATCTGTCAACTCACGCCACCATAGACGAAATGAATCAATAATCCAGGAGCAAGCGTAGTTAATTATTGATCCAGTGACTTGCCATGAAGAGATTAAACTTACAAAAGCATAGATTTCAATTCATTATTACTGATCCATTGTGAACACTGTGCACAGCTGCAACCTCAATTTTTTTTGTCCATTGCCAATTTGTCCTGATACATCCATTGTGCATTACCCTATAATTCTGACCTGAATAAAATTAAAGTACCAACAACTGCGGAGACTGTAGGAGTCATCATCCTCCCTGCCTCTCCTGCCAAAGTGTTTTTTCCAAAAGACCTGAAGTTGCCCCATTTTATCCATTTGGTTAATTGTGGGGTCTTTGACTTATATTTCAATAAATTTACTCCACATGTAACCCCTAGAATGTACCTCTAAAAAGTCACTAGGATGGCTGAGCTCCTGGTTATTCTGAATTCTCCACAAGTTTTTAACCCATTTTGTTTAAATGGCCAGTATCTTTCCAATTAGTTGCTACCCTGATAGTTGCCTTTATAGGAGGGTGAAAGAAGCAGAGGGGCTCAAGCGCTAGCCTGAGCCTAGGGGCTAATAGACATATGCAAATTGACTAGTCAAGAAGAGTGATATTGATTGGTGAAACTTTCAACAGAATCATTTAACATTGTAGAAGCTTTGCTATCTAGTTCTGCGGATTGATAAATGTTTTAAAATCAAACATATCAATTTTACACAGATTCTAGCAGATAGCTAAGTGTTGTAGCCTATTTTAAATAAATTCATTCTGACTTATTGAACAATTGTCTCATTCTTAAAGCAAATTAATGATTTTAAGTGTTGATCCATGATTTATTTTACTAGTTGAGACAAATCTGGCTTATTATGCCCATATAGTGTTGTTTGAGGTTTGGAACAGATTTACACTGTTTCTGGGATAAATGGGCAACTTGATATTGGTGGGATAAGCCTTAAGGCACCACTAGAGACCCCTGAACTAAACTGCCATCCTGATCCCCCGATAATTTTCAATAAATAAGGCGAGGAAAAGGGTGGCATAGATATAGATTCTTTGGGGCAGGGCAGTAATCTATTGCTCATATACCACATGATTTAGTCATCAAGCTTAAACAGGGGAGCCACAAGAGGCCTGTGGTCCACATTACGCCTGAAGGGTATCATTCATAGTTTAGGAAGAGGGGCTGAGCCTCAGAATTTAACCACCTGGTTTTAGACTATAGAATTTATAAGGCCCCTTAGCAGGGAGATAAATCTGTATACTACATTCTATATAGAAGATACTTGTCAAAGGGTTATCAGTATGCATAATTGAAGTAATGTTCTTAGTCCCCAAGGAGGGGTAAACATCACTGTGATAATCTTAAACAAATAAAAATGGTATCCATTTTTATATCATTGATTTATTTACACAAATGAATAGTATTTGCAAAGATCAGTTTTTAATTTTTTATTGATAATAGAAAAGCTCAAGAGTATAGAAAAAAACTTTTTCCACAACTCCTATATGGCAGACTTTAAAGATAATTAAGCTTGCAATAAAGCTACCCTTTAAATCTCAAATTGCTTAAAAAAGTCAAGCTTAAATTATGAATTTAAATTTTTTAAAAACTTAAGCCAGAAAACATCTCAGAATCTCTTTATGGATATAGTCTTATTTAATCTTATCTCTTTAACTCTTTCCAATATAGTCATTAATTAAAACTTCTAAAATAATTTATAACACCAACCTTTTTCCTAGTAGGACTTATTATTATAAGTTTGCTTGACCACTACATTGTTTCAATTATGAAGGACATGTAGTAAATATTCAACATCTGCAACCTCATGCTTAAAACACAATACAGCAATTAGTGACCTAGGTAAGAATTATTTTAGTCCACTAGCTTGAATGTAGATTTCCTACAGAGCCTTTAATAAAATTTAAATTTTTCTACACAGTGAAGTATTCTCAAACATGTCCTACTGTTGGCAGAGATCTAGGATAAATTAGAAAGGGGTATATACAGAAACTGCTATAGATGATTAAGCATAGGATTAAGTAATCCAGAACAACCTGGTAAAGGTATTTTTATGTGTTAACCTAAATTTACTTTTAAGTCTAAAGGACTAAATTTATTTCAAGGGTACTATAGAGTCCTTGTAGTTACAAGTTGATTTTAGAGCCTAAAAACATGCCTTCTTTATATTAACTTATCAGGTAGGAATAAGCTCCATGTCATATCTTTTTAATAGGTGCACTTACTTATAAGATATTTATTGATATTTTTAGGATTTTAGAATATCAAATAGTTCTATAATAGTAGTTTTTAGGTATTAGTCTAAAAGAGAAAAATGGGAAATTAAAGTTATAAATCATACTAGGGTGAAAATCTTGCAAGAGAAATATAAAGGATAGACTCAATCCCTGATCCTCCAACTAGCTTGAATTTTTAAAAATTGATGAGACTTCAAGATTAGCTTAATATAGTCACCCCACCTCAGCTAGATAGCAAGAAAGCCAACTAAAAATGTGATCTCTATTGTATAAAATCCAAAGTGTACCTGGTGATATCTCTTAATGAATTTTTACAGTGGAAGAAGCTATCTATATTATATTTATTTTATGACCATGTCTGAACAGGTTACTGTTTCACAAAGAAGCTAGATGAGTTGTATAGCATAATAGCACTAAAATAAAGCTTAAAAACAGATCCATAATTTTGGTTGTTTTTTAGTTATTAAAGTTTATTGAATTAACATTAATCATTGCAATTCTTTTCAGAGGAAATCAAGAGTATGAATGCCATTACTCAACTTTTAAATAAAATATATAAGGTATTTCTGATTTATTATTTAAGAATTTAGAATAGCTGCAGGGCAATATCATGAGATCTGCAACGTCAGTTAATGTGCTGGCATATCCCATCATGTTACATATATACCCTTACAATATGGTTTTACATTTAATAAAAACAAAATTAATAATTCAAATGCTTTTTTCTAAGCACTATTGTGTCCCAAGCCAAGTAGGGGATATTATGGGACTGAATAAAGTACTTACTATTAGACATAAATATGCTATAAAATCAATATATACTGACAAGGATGGTCTTGAGAGATTTAAAAAGATAAGAGCTATAAAATCTTCTATTGACCTATTTACATTATAAGCTTATGCTAATATTGCAAAAAGTTCTGTTATGACTAATAGTATCATAACGTTAACAATAAAATCTAATGTAAAAACTTTTTTAAAATCACAATTGAATTATCTAAAGTCTCAATCTTAATCTGACAAAGCAGCCACATCTAAATATCAATCTCATAAATATATGAAACACCTTAGAACCTTTTATAATGTAATTTTTTGGGGTCCTTAATTTTATAGTGGTAATATTAACTTTCTGAGTTCAACTTGATAATCTAACATATTTTTAACCAGTATATCTTTTTGCCAAAGCTTGTAGATTATATAAGTTATCATTTTAGGGTAATATCCACAACTTTTCTATAATATATATAGGTAAAATTAATAAAAAACCTCTTTTTTGAAGTTGCTTAAAAATAAAGCAATAATTTGGTGACAAAAGATTTTTAAAATTACTTTTTATAATTTTGAATATTAAATATCTAATCTTAAGTTATTTAAATAGATAGATAAATTTGATAAACAAGATTAACCAGGCAAACACGTTGAGACATAGATAAACCTATGGATCTGTTCCATGTAAGCCACTAATAGATACAAAAAGTGAACAAAGGCTGTGGCAAAATTCAAGATATCAAATAGAAAACAGAAGCAATTATTATAATTTCCCTATAATAATCTCAACCCTCTTGTTGGTATCTTGAGCTTATTACCATGGATCCTTTAATAATTATTGGCTGGATGACCCAAAGCTTAAAGGTGTTGGATACATATCTTTTTGCTTCTTTTGGTCAAAAAGTCTTTTACCAGATACTTGGTCTGATAAGTCAATTCTAATTGAGTTACAGTTTTTTATCATAAAATTGTTAAGAGGAGAAAGAAATAAAGTTTATTTAATTAGACACGAAATTATAAGGGCGATCAGGGAGGTTACCTGGTCCATCTTAATGCATATTAGGCCAAGATTTATTTTGGATTACTTAATTGGGTTTAATTACCTCATAGATCGTGTTTAACCCAATTTTAGGGCTGGAATTTCTTCAGGGATTATCCCCAATAATGGTTGCATATTTTTGGAAGGTTGGGTTTGAATCCCATCATCCAACTCATTTGTATTTCTGGTTCAGGTTTTAATCCTGTTTTACAACTCATCTGAATATCTGATTCAGGTAGGAATCCCAAAAAAACCCTTCTAGATCTTGACGCAGGGGCTAAACAGATGAAGAAAGTGACTATGTACTCAATTTACTTCAGTACCTTGAACAACCTCTACTATTGAATGTTTTTTGCCTCATCTAATTATGACTCTGTAAGGCCACAAATTAGTTGGTACCCAATCTGGTGTCACGACCTCCAGGCCGGTGGTGGTAGAAGAGGACTAGGTCATCCAGTTGAAAAGTATGTAGGGGTCATGCTTATCATTAAAGTGAGCTGTTTCTCTATTAGTTGTAGCGGATAGGTTTTCAGAAGCCAGGGCCTGAAGTTGGATAATTTCATTGGTGTAACTTTGCATAGTGACTTCAGGGGCTTTGGAGAATGCATGGTCAAGCATAGAATGCACTTTAGAAAGTGGCTGAGGATTTCTGCCATACAACGCTTGGAAGGGTGACATCTTAGTTATTCAATGATAGTTGATCCTATAATCCAGGATTGCACTAGGCAAGTATTTAGGCCAGCAAAGAGGGTCAGTTATAGCCATTTTCTGGAGGATTGCAATTAGAGTACTCTTTCCTGCTCTACCATTCCATTGGTTGCAGGATAATAGGGGGCAGAGAATACCTGTGTAGTTCTCATTGATTCAGCTAAATCTTTCACCAGCGTCAAGCGGAAAGTTTGCTCATTATCAGAAAGAATAAAGTTAGGTCACCCATGTTGGGTGATAATCCAATTATACAAAGACGTGGCAGTAGCCTTTGCTGAAGCTGAGGGTAAAGATACGGCTTTGATCCACTTAGTTAGATGGTCCATAGCTAGTAGGAGAAACTGATGAACATTATAGGCTTGAGGGAGAGGCCCCACAACATCAATGTTGATAGTGTGGAATGGTTTACAGGGTGGGACTACTGGATGTTGAGATCAGGGGTTAGGTCCAGATTGACTTTTACATACCAGGCAGGACTCTAATACATCCTGGATTGCAAAAGCATCCCTTCTCAGTAACATTGAGTCTTAAGCAACTGGTAGGTTTTCTAAATTCCCTGTGGTTAACTTGCTTATGTCCCTCCAATATGACATCAGTTCAATCTGAAGGTCATACATAGGGCACCCACTTTTTAGCCACAAGTTTGTAAAATTGGCCGTTCTTGACTTATAGATTTTCCAACTTCTTTGCTAATTCTTTTTGAAGGGCCAGAGATTCATCCTTTCATAAATGTGGTTGGGTTATGATGTCGTAGAGTCAATCTTCTTCAGGGTCAGTTAAAGTTAATATGGGAAGCTGAGATAAGCAATATGCATTTTGGTGGATAGGACCTGGTCAGTGGATGATGAAAAAGTCATAATTTTGAAGTTTTACCATCCATTGGGCTAATCTCCTGTCAGGGTCCTTCATCTGCTATAGACATCACAAGGAAGCATGATTAATAATTAAAGTAAAATAATTCCCATATAAGTAGGGTCAAAAATTCTTAACAGCTATTGAGACTGCTAAGCATTCGCATTCCATAATGCTATAGTTGCGTTCAGCTCTGGTTAAGGTCTTGCTATAGTAGGCAATGGGATGGTCCACTAGGCTATTGTCATGCTGGGATTTTATAGCTCTAATAGCTATGTCACTAGCATCAGTAAAAAGTAGAAAAGGTTTATCAAAGTTGGGATGTATAAGTACTGGTGAATGGGAGAGAGCTGTGTGTAATAGATCTTTAGCTTGATGTTGCTCCTCTTTCCATTGGAAGGGTATGCCCTTCTTCAGGAAAAATACTAGAGGCTTGGAAGTATTGGAAAAATGGTGTTAAATGGTGATAATATTACCATCCCCAAAAATACCTGTACATCTCTTAGGGTTTTTTGGGGTAACACCTTGGAAATGGCCATAGCCTTATTGTCTATTGGGGATATTCCAGTTTTGCCTACCTTATGGCCCAAAAAATCCATTTTGCTCTGAAAGAAGGATCATTTAAATGGCTTTAGTTTTAATAAGGCCTGCCGTAATCATTGGAAATCTTGCCATAGATGATCTATGTGCTCAGTAAAAGTTCTCAAAAAACTGCAATATTGCTGAGATAAACTAGCTCACACAAACGTTTCAAATTACCTAAAAGTCCGTCCATGGCACTTTGGAAGGTAGCAGGGGCGTTATATAACCCATGCGCCATTTTAGTGGGCTCAATTAGTTCTTTACCTGAAATAAGGGCATATTTTTCATGATCCTCAGGTGACAAATCAATTTGTCAGTACCCACTGGCAAGATTCATAGCTGAAAAATAGTGGGAACCTGAAATCAAGTGTAAAGAATCATCTATACACACCAAAGGATAGCTATATTTTCTGGTGATTGATTTGAGGCGGCAATAATCCATGACAACACGGTGGCCACCATCCTTCTTCTGAATTAATAGAAGCTGGAAATCCCACAGGCTTTTGAAGGCACAAGTAACCTGGCCTCCAACAGTTACTGTAACTTTAAATACACTTGAGCTTCCTCACCTTAGACTTCCAGTATGGCCAAGTTTTAAATGGAGGGTGATCCGTGGTCTCAATTTGGTGAACTATTCCCAACATTTTCCTATAGTCACTTGGTCCTGAGGAGAAATAATACCATACTCCTCATGGAGGTTTTTGACGCTTTTGCACTCATTAGGGTTGGGATTGTACCCAAAATGACTGTCAACCAAAGCTATGGTGGCTAGGGGATCAAATCCAAAATCTTGTAAAGAGACAAAACAACTCACATCGGCAATATTATCAATGGTACATGATTTTATGTAAGTGATAGGGGCATGCTGAGGGACTTGAAAGGTTTTATTCATTAAACTCCCTAATAAGATAAAGATAGATTTCACATAGGCGTGATCCAAAATACTCAGGCAGGTCAATGCATTTTTAATTGAAGGTGTAGGAATCCAGCTCTCTAGTGCCCTTAATGCTTATGCCGCTGGATCCCACAAAAGCTTTAATAAAAATTATAAAATAAACCTCTAATAAAACTTGGATTTTTATAAGGTTTTATTAGAAGCGTGAGGTAGTAAAGAAAAAACGATCCCCTCAATATCCGCTCAATCTGCATTTAACCTGTTTTGAGGGTCAGGGGGAATTTGAGGATAGGTTTGGAATAGCTTCATTGCTTCTGAATTAGGTAATATTGGTCTCACTCTAATCAGATCTTGGGTAAAGTGAGTTGATTTTTGATAAAACAAATGTTGGGGTTTTGGGGCAAAATGTACCCAAGTGGTAATGTTTTGTTGAACTTCAACCAATCACTGCTAAATAGATTACTTTCACCTCAGGGGACCTCTGCCATGCCTATAAAAGGAGGTGGCCCCCACATAGGTGTTTTGAAAGACCTGGTTGTGGCTGGGGGAGTACCTTCCGATGGTTGCCCCGAGGTCTTTCATGTGGTTGGGGAATCCAACCATTCAATTTTTCATTAATATCCCGAGCAGGTTTTGTAATGGTGTTACCCCAATTAAAGGGGTTTTACCATGAATTTTCCAGGGACTTTTGGCCTATATCCTTGAAATTATCATTAAAATAGGTCTTAATGGCATTGGAGAATTGCAAATGGCTGACATTTCCCTTTTTGGCTTAATTTGACCTAAAACATTCTTATTTTTCAGCTGCAAGGGCAAATGTCTAACATCACCCCTCAAGGATGTTGGATGGAGAATATGGACATAAGAAACAGACATGCACACGATTAATGGTGATACCAGTAGCTAGAGATTTAATAAAGTACTCGTTTTCTCTCTTGTAGATGATGAAGTGACCCCCCCCCCAAATTGATTCAAGATTACCGTTTCTAGAAGTGATGTGGTTATGGTAGTACAACACCATGTCAGACACTTGGAATGTAGGTAGGGGGTTCAGAACTCATTGGCAGCCTGCCCTTCTTTTGTCACTGTTTTTTCTATATTTGTCATAGCTTCGGATTATTGTTGAATTATGCGCTGAGCCAATCTTCTCATAACTTTCTCTGGTTCCTCAACTCTAGAAGAGAATACATCCTTAGCTAAGAGGGCAGGTATGCCTGGTTCCCGCCCATACAAGACATGGAATGGAGACATTTTTAAGGTCTGGTGATAGCTAATCTGGTATGCCATAAGAGCACTGGGTAGAAATTGATTCCATTGAAGAGGATCAGAGAATGGCAGTTGTCAAAGAATGGAAACCAAGGTTCCACTTGCTCTTTCCACGGTCCCATTGGTGGAAGGGTTATATGGAGCTGAGAAAAGTTGTTTTGTTACCATAGATGTGGCCAGGATTTTGACTGCTCTGGAGGTGAAGCTCTTACCATTATCACAGAGTAGTACTTGAGGGCAGCTATGACGTGTGAAGTTGTGTTGATGTAAAAAGTGGCGGTGACTTTGGCCATTTGGGCAGGAAGAGTCACGGCTTCAACCCACTTAATGAAGTGGTTAATAGCTACTAGGAAAATTTGTTTCCACAAGTAGACTGCGTAAGGGAACCCACTACATCCAAGCTGATGGTGTGGAACGGTTGTTGAGGGGTTATTGGTTGATATTGGTATATAGATTTTAAGCTAGGTTGCTTCTTAAAAGTAAGGCAGGCTTCAAAAACATCAACGATAGATTCCATCATACCATCTCAATAAAACTATCCTTAATCCACTCATAAGTTTTCTTTGCCCCTTCATGACCTAGGGTGTAACGAGCTTCTAAGATAGCAGGTGTGCGTTCTGAGGGTCAAA
The DNA here is from genome assembly GCA_022478985.1 of Massospora cicadina. Classification (NCBI taxonomy): domain Eukaryota; kingdom Fungi; phylum Entomophthoromycota; class Entomophthoromycetes; order Entomophthorales; family Entomophthoraceae; genus Massospora; species Massospora cicadina. The sequence continues at coordinate 241,452 of JAKSZP010011878.1, forward strand.
GGTGAGGTAGCCATTTTGTCCCCACCTGCTTATACAACTTCCCATTTTTAACTTTGTTGTTATGAAAGTGCCGGGCTAACGTCTTCTGAACAGGCTCATCCTCATCCTCTCATCCATTGGGGGTCATTAAGAGGTCATTTAACCTCTCCGCCTCACTATTATCCAAGTGAAGGATTGGTAGCTGATTCAATCCATCAACATTCAAGTGACAGGTTCCAGCACGGTATTCAATTTTCGTGCCATAAGGCTGAAGCTTTAGAGCCCAAAGAGCTAGCTGACCAGTAGGATCCTTCATGTTCTGTAACCATTTTAGGGATGTGTGTTCCGTAACTACAGTGAAGGTGAATCCATATAGAAAAGGGTGATAGTGCTTTACAGCCATTAGAACAGCAAGGCACTCCTTCTCATTTACACTATAGTTGCATTCCGCCTTTGACAGCATCTTACTAAAATAGGTTACAGGATGATATACACCGTGTTCACCTAATTGGTCTAAGATAGCCCCAACGACATAGTCTGAGGCGTCAGTAGACAAGATGAAAAGTTTATTATAATCTGGGTGTCATAGGATAGGACGTTGTTGTAGTAGTTGCTTCACCGTCTCAAAAGCGGCTTTTTGTTCAGCACCCCAATAGAAAGGGGTATTCTTGGTTAATAGCCGGACAAGGGCTCACTAGGTTGGAAGAACTTAGGGATGAACTGATGGTAATACCCCATCATCCCTAGAAATAACTGAATGTCCCGTAGATTTTTAGGGGCGGCATTTTTGAGATGGCTTTGACCTTGTACTGCATGGGTTTAATCCTTCTTGAGAACTGGAGTGACCAAAAAAATCCAATTTCCTTTGGAAGAAGGTACACTTTGAGGGCTTCAACTTGATATTAGATTTATGTAATTATTTAAACCTCTTTCAAGTGATCAGGATGTTCGTTAAGGTTTTTGAAAACACTATGATGTCATTAAGATATACAATGACGCAAGTTAACTTGAGGTCCTGCAAGATGTGGTCCATTGCAAATCTCTTTCCACTCGGCATAAAAGTTTAAACCAAATTACAAAAATTTAAAAAAAACAAATTGAATTCGCCTGTAGTAGTTTTGCTCTGATGTCCTCAGATTCTCCGCCAGCTGCTCCAGCGTGGGGCAGCGGCGAAACTCCCCCCGCCATTTTCTGTCTGGCAGGAAAATGCGCTAGGACTGGTTCACCAGTCATTCCAAACCTATGGGCTGATTTGTTCTGCCCAAGGACCTGGATGCCCACCTTGCTCATACCCAAGCGGTACCATGCTGCCCCCTAGTGCTCCCCCAGAGCAACATGTGCTACAGCCTAAGGGTTTAATATGGGAAACTATTCCCATACCATGACAAAGCCATTATCAAAATGGCACAGGTGGTGATGACACCTGTCAGCTTTATCGATTTCTGCCCCTACAAGGGTTATTTCAACCTTGGCTTCACCTGCAAAGCCAACGCCGCCACTGCAGCAACTGTGTCCCTGGTATGCTAGGGCACCCCTCTCCCCACAACTCGGACTTGGCTCCCAGTGGACACCACTTTGGTGGTTCAGTTTTCTGGCTTGCCCACCCACCTCCCCACTGAAGTGCTCCACCAAGAGTTGATGGACAGTTTGGCAGCCTATGGCTCCAACCCCATCTTACAATTTGTGGTCCCAAGGGGCCACACGACTTGCTGAGCCTCAGGCATATGCCACAATAAGCCCTTAATTTAGTAAAATTGCGGCGGCAATTCCACCATGCACCATTATTCCCTCAGCACCCGACCATCCATTTTGGGCCCACATCAAGGGCAGGCGGACAATATGTCCATCATGTTTTGAGTTAGACCACTCAAAATGCAAGTGCCCCTACTCAAACACTTCAGACGGATCAGATAACTCATCTGTTGACCTCCAATCCACTGCCCACCCTGTACAATTTCAGGCATGGGGCACAATCCTACCTCCTCCACCTCCAAAACCTGTTGCTGCAGCTACACCTGCAGCCACCAATCAGCCTCCTCCTCACCCCAATGCCATAAACAATTCCTCCAATCAAGCATCAGATTGAATCCCAGTTTGATCCCATGCTTCCGCAAATGAATTGAACAAACCTCAACTGTACGCTGATTCCCCAATCCAAATTAACCAGAACCCATGGGAATTATTGGCTGAAATTGATGAATCAGGTAACGTCATTGATGAACCATCGCTGCAAGTCGAAAGGTTCTGTAATGCAGAATGGGATGCAAAATTCCCGCCTTGGATATATGCCCCACAACCTAATGCCAAACCATTCTACAGCAACCACCAGCTTGCAGTAGAAGCAGACGCCACGCCAGATTGCCGTCCACTCCGCAAAGCTGCCACCAAATCTGTGGCTGCGCTCGCAGGAGAAATTCCACCTCCCATTATCCCCAATAGTCTTACTACACAAAGTAAGATCAATATCAAAACTTTACACAAAAACGTCATTGAAGCCATCAGAACGTGGTAACAGTTGCACGGAATCTGAAAGAAAAAATAACCCAAACCAACATTGCCATGCTCGTTAAACTCCCAGACGCCCACCTCAAAGCTGAAGACTCTTTGGCTAAATACATCGTTGCCATTATGATGGCTAGCAACTATTTGGAAGTTCCAGTCATCAAGAATATTGAACCCCATACTGCTAATGCCCCCACACCCTTACTATCTGCATTAACACGCACCCTACTCTGGGATGAGATAGATGCGGCCAAAGATGAGCCACCCAATCCCCCCTCCCCATCCACCATGGAGGGATAGCAGTATTCACTGCCCACCTGGTTGGATATTTTGATAGGTATGATTTAATCGACCTATCCATTTTGGGCATTTTGTTTGAATCATTATTTTTTATCATGATAAAAAGTTTTAGTTCGGTAATATCCATCCCCTGGTCAGCTTACCTCAGTTAAATAAAAGATGTGGTCCATTACACACTGGAAAGAGAAGGTGCATTGCACAACCCTTGGGGTAATCATGTGGGTTGGAAGAGACTCATCACTACATATAAGAGCGCACTTCTCATGATCTTGAGGAGAAAGGTCCATTTGCCAACAGCCACTGGCCAAGTCCATGGCGGAGAAGAAGTTAGATCCAGAGAGTTGGGCCAGGGCGTCATCAATGTGAGGGATAGGATAGGTATCCTTCTTAGTGAGGCTATGTAACCTACAGTAATCCATGACTATCTGATGGTTCCGTTTTTATAATTAGTAATAGGGGTGAAGACCAAGGGCTTTGTGAAGAAATGAGTAACCCTGCGTCTAATAACTTCTGGAGCTAAATTCTCATCTGTTGTTCCTCCGCCTTTGACTTATGACAAGGTTTGAACCTTATGGGCTGGGCATTACCCACATCAATGGAGTGGCCCCAGCCCTTCATGTGGCCATAGTCAGTATCCAATTTGGAAGATATGTCACTGTATTCGTCTAACAAGGAATGAACTTTTTCCAACTCCTCTGGGGTCAGATTATCCAAAATATGAACATTGGGCAAGGTTCACACCATGTTGTCCATGGGCAATCCCAGATATGCCATAGAGTCAATGGAGTGGATAAGTTCAATGTCCTCTACTGGGAATAGGAAACCTCTGCCAATCTCCTGGTGTTTCCGTATGATCATGTCATTTCCAGTGAGGTTCCCTAGTAGAATGGTAATTGGCCTCTGATAGGCTGGGTCTAGTATCTCAGACAAGACACGAGGCTCCAAGGGGCTAACGCCAACAATACTAACGAGGTGCAACAAGCAGTGGTTTGGAATTTGTAGTGTGATTTTAATGTCAACCTTTCTTTGTTCCCCAGGATAATCAAGACCTCATCTGCCGCATAGAAATGAATACCATCGCCAGCATCCACTGAATTGGGTAATTTCTTTGTATTGTGGCAAGAAGTGGAATACATCAAGGGTATAGCTGAATAAGGTATTTGATCATGCAAGAGTATTCATGCTTGCTGGGTTCTTTATTATATAAGACTAAGGGAACTTTGTAGTTGAGTAATGAGAGGACCCCTTACATCATGTTGACTATTCCTTCATAATCAATCATAAATTGAGTGCTGATGAGCATATCATATGCGTTGTTGTCCAAAGCCACAGCAGGGGCTGATAGGATAAGCTTCCCAATTCGAATGGGAAGGGAATAGTATGCCCCAATCAGCACGGGTATTTTTGGTGTCAGCGGTTCCAAATTCTTGCATGTACTCCAAGTCAGTCGCTAGCTTTATCTTCTTAATAAGCTTGGTGGAGATCATGTTGACTGGGGAGCCAGTGTCCAGGACGGCTAGTATCAGACCTTTTGAATGACCACTTCAACCTTAGTGAGAGTTCCTCAAAATTTAGGTGACAAAGCTAAGACCTCCTTGAGCTAGAAGGTGGAGGTTAGCTTTAAGCGGTATTAGGGTATTTATACATGATGGATTTTATAGGATGAGCCCGCTGAAGCGGGTGTATCAAGCTGGCTAAAATTGGTCAACATTGCTGTCAGTGTCAATAATTTTTAAAACACCCTAATAATTAGCTGAGGTACGTTTTCTCAGGTAGTGTGTCACGTCTACTCCTCCAGCGTTCATGTGATTAGACACATCTATTTCCACAGGGGCTCCCAATATGTATAACCAATGTCATTGTAACCCCCCTCAGATTCGTCCTCAAGGGTATTCTCAACAACTGGTATGGCTGCGATGGAGGTAGGAGAGATAGCCACAGGAGATTGAGTAGGCTTAAGAAACACATCTACCAGCTTAGCTGGAGGGGTAGGCACAGCAGCTTTAGTGAGCTTGTGCGGGCGTATGGTTGTTACTACCTTACAGGACTTTGATTCATAAGAAGGAGTGATAATCTTTTTGAGTCGCATGGAGGGAGCAGGTTTAGCAGGGAGGATAGACACAGGTGAGCTTACTCCCGACTGTTCAACTGAATATAACTTCTTAGTGATTAAAGCTGAAGGTTTCACCTCAGCGACGCCTGTTTTGACACATAATTGGAATTTGGCCACTTCTACCAAAGCCTCTCTAATATCATGGATGTTTTTGTAGTGGCGTTTCACTGAGACAATATTTCTGGCTATAGAAGGCTGAGAAACTAACCTAGATAACATGGCGGCGTTAGCATCATCCAGGGTAAGCATGTTTGAGGTTGACAACTTTTGCGCAGTGTGATAAAATCTTTTGGCAAAGGAAATGGTTGAATCACCTTCATACATACTTAGGCGCATAAAGGCCTGTTTTTCCTTGAGTAGACTTTGCTTTGATCCGAATTCATCTAGAAGAGCCTCCTTCACTTCTGCCCAGGTGTTCAGAGGGTCCAGGTAAGGAACTATCATCTCTTGCTCTAAGAGGCCTAAACAAGGAAGGATGTGTTGCACTTTTTGCTTATCTGTTGTATCATCCATGGCAGCTTTGTAAACATACAAAACGTGGTAATACTCCCTTTTCCAGGGATATAATTGTCTTTAAACCATTGGTTTAGAAGGCGCTGCTCAAGTTTATTGAGTTGGGCTAGAGCGCTTGCTAGTTGCTTTTCCAGAGCAACTAAACGTGATTCATTGTGAAGAGGAAAAGTGGGAGGGTTACTCATGGTTGTAGCCTCCATTTCTAATTATTTTTTAGTGTACAAGGTTCCCCTGTAGTGAGCACCAATTTGTAGGAATCTAGCTCTCTAGTGCCCTTGGTGCTTATGCCGCTGGATTCCACAAAAGCTTATATAAAAATTATAGAATAAACTTCTAATAAAACTTGGATTTTTATAAGGTTTTATTAGGAGTGCGAGGTAGTAAAGGAAAAAACAATTTCCTCAATATCCGCCCAATCTGTACTTAAACTGTTTTGAAAGTCAGGGAGAATTTGGGGATAAGTTTGAAATGGCTTCATTGCTTCTGAATTAGGTAATATGTGTTTCACTCCTATCATATCTTGGTTAAAGTGAGTTAATTTTTGATAAAACAAAGGTTGGGGTTTTGGGGTAGAATGTACCCATGTGGTAATGTTTTGTTGAACTTCAACCAATCACTGCTAAGTAAATTACTTTCACCTCAGGGGACCTCCGCCATGCCTATAAAAGGAGGTGGCCCCCACATAGGTGTTTTGAAGGACCTGGTTGTGGTTGGGGGAGTGCCTTATGATGGTTGCCCCAAGGTCCTTCATGTGGTCAGGGAAATCTGACCATTCAATTTTTCATTAATCGCCCGATCAGGTTTTGTAATGGTGTTACCCCAATTAATGGGGTTCCACTGTGAATTATCCTGGGTCTTTTGGCTGATTTCTTCAACATGATAATTAAAATCGCTCTTAATGGCATCGGAGAATTGCAAATGGCTGACATTTTCCTTTTCATCTGAATTCTACCTAAAACTTTCATATTTTTCAGCTGCAAGGGTTCATGTCTGACTGAAGGGTTTTGGTGTCCACTTATCTCCAAAACTTGTTTAAGGTATTGATTAATGATCCCTGTATCCACAATAACTTGTGAGCCAGAGGTTATTGTAATATGATGGGGGCATATAGAGGGATCCCATCTTTGGAGTCCACAGCCTCAGGGGGTAACTTAGTTTTTCTTCCTATGACTTGATATTTGACTTTACAAATGGAGGACAGATATTTGAGGAGGCAGGTTCATTTTTTTTTGGGGGGGGGGCTCCTTTACTTTTGACTGGGAGTTCAACCATTAACGGAATCCAATACCCTAGTAGGGACAGGTATTTCTCTTTGTGGTTGATGATGCTGTTAAAATCCCAAATCAGTAGGACTTCAATAAGCAGTTCATCATTATTTTTTTCTAACACAAAAGCGGGGGAGGTAAATAGAAGCTAGCTGAATTGGAGAAGTAAGGTGGAATACGCACCAATTGCTTTAGTCATCTTAATACCAATTGTTCCATATTTAGCGTTGTGAATCAATTCTGGAGCCATTTTTATTTTCTATATAAGTCAAGAGATTATAACATAACTGGTGAGCCAGTATCAATTATTTCCAAGACTTTAATCTTATTAACATATACCTTTACTTGAATTACCATAGAGCCAAACTGAGTATTAATGGTTTTGGGATTTCACTGAATTTTCATATCTCCAAAAAATCCACTTCACCAATTCCCCTGACATCATTGGAAGGATCGAGTAATAATTCTCAATCTATCAAGGTTAATGATCAATCTAATCCTGATCAATTGATTGAAGATTTGATCGCGCAGAGATAATTCATTCTGATAGATTGTGAGCCATTATGAAGCCTATAAATATTCCCTCCTTTCAATAATAAAAACTAGGTCAAATTATAACCTGTCTTCTACTTTAAATTATCACTTTTTGGAGAATCCAACCAACGTAACTTTGAGAGAAAACCTGCCATTTTTTAAGTGTAATTCTAAACCTCAAAAGTGATGCTTGCTACAGGGGCACTCTGAGTTATGCACCAGTGACAACGTCTATCACTACTATGGATTCTCATTTTTCGCCTGACGAAGCTCAAGGCCAAGAGCAAGGCAGCATTTTACAATAGGTCCGTTCAACTGGTGCCCAAATCCCAAGATTACCCTCCATGATGGAATTTTGGCCAGCTTGGAATTTTATAGTCCTAACTTAAGTTTTACCTCAGACTTTCAAATACTGCCTGAGACTTTACAAAATTTATTATTAATCATTTGCTTGAAGGGACCCTAATCCCTGGAATCCATTCTACCCAATCTTGATCTAATGCTGTACCTTCTATTTTGTGGGAAGTGCTGCAAACCTCTCAAATGCCAGGAATTGGCCCTGAGCAATATTTGCACCAACTTGTACATCCTACCTTATACCATTTATTACCTGTAGTTGGAATGCACCACCAAGGGATTCTCAAATTACTAGAAGGATATAATAATTGAATAATTATATTTCAAAATTTTTCAAGTCTGTCTCTGAGTTTAGCCGAGATAATTGTGATGCTATCATTGATAATTGGGATTTCCTCAAAAAAGTACATCAGCAGCTCATTCAGCTTGATTATGGGATGTCCAATTTTGTTAATGCAGTTCCCTAAGCAAGTTCAGGAGATTCAGAAAGAATGGAGAGAGGGTATTTCCCAACTCTCTGAGCGTAGTCAATCAATAGAGGAGTAAATTAGAACCCATCTCTTCCAATTGAAATGTACTCAGGAATTCAATTCCGGGTTAATGAAGTATAGAAAGCCTCTGGAAATATGGGTCCTCCTGGGGTTGAAGGGCTCGTGGGCTACCTGGGGGTGTAGGACCATGTGGACCTCCTGGAGCTGATGGGCCCCGTGGACCCTAGGGAGTGTAGGGACTTGGGGACCCTCAGGCGCGGATGGACCTCAGGGCCTACAGGTGCCAATGGGCATTTGGGATCTTTCCAGCAAATTGACTCTCTCTTGAACATGATGAACCACTTGCGTGAACAATTCTCTAAATTGGCTAAAGAGTGTAACCTAACCCCAATGGGGTACCAATTGATCCCCTCTTATCACTTCAGTCATTATCTGACAAATTGATTAATCTGGGAAAATGGGCCAAGGACACTTATATCTTACCACATGCTTGCAAACCAAAAGGGGAACTGCTCCAAGCGAAAATTGAGACGCTGGAACTAAAGTACAATGCACAGCAGGAACAGATTTTCGAGCTATCTCGCTGATTAGCTGAGAAAGTAGGGCATGCTGATCTGAATCGTCAGATTAGTGAAGTTTGTACTGAAGCTGTTGGTCCTTAACCTCAATTTTCTTCTCAAGTTTCAGATTCCACCTCTTATGTTTCCATTCAATTAGAACAACCTGGAGTGCATGTTTTGACCACCAATGCTCCCATGAGTTTCAAGCCAGTATTCAAGTAAAATACTCACCGGGGGAAGGCAGCATTATTTTCTTTCTCTATCTTTATGAAAAGGCATTAAGTGAGGCCACAGATCACCAAAAGATGAATTACTTGCCTAATTGCTTTACTCAATTGGCTCAGGATACTATGGTTCCCCACTTAATGACTTGCTCTACTTGGTCTCAGGTCAAAGAAGCGTTGATCAAAGAATTTGGAAGTGAGAAAACCTTATCCTCACAAAAGCAGGCTTTTATGGGTATACAGCCCCACCAAAATGAATCTATCAAAGACTTTGCTCATTTGTTCTATTGGGAAGCTCAAACTCTAGTAGCCTGTGGTCAGTTAAACTTGGACGATGCAATTACTGCAGTTCTGTCAACTTTTACTTCCAGGACTCAAAGGAAGTTTACTAATCAGTGTAAAAAAGAATTTCCGAAGTATTTTGGACATTAAGGAGGCCTTATTGGAATTGCCTCCTCATTTCTCCAAAAAACCCTGAGTTTATAAGTGTCCTAGTTTTAGTCGCCCCAAAGTCTACGCCATGCCTGAGAACACTAGGGCGATTGAGTGTAACTACTGTCATCGCTATTTCCATACTGAGGATCATTGTTTTGAAAAGGAA